>OW026521.1:15108246-15195785 GCA_932274085.1 Protocalliphora azurea | reverse complement strand
TATTTATATATATATTATCAATAGTATTGAATGAGACCTTTCCAACGATGCCCTAAAATACAAATTACGATAGAAAACGTCTAAAATATTCAATCTTTAATAAAATAGTATTTAAAATAAAATTATATAAAATTTTACTAAAATTTTAATTTTGCGAGAATGAAAACTAATTTAAAAAATTTTTTTACTCATGCATTAAACGTCATTTGCCTATTGTAAGTCGTTTTTTTTTTTTTGACAAAAAATTAAAAATTTTCATATCATATTTTTAGACGTAGTTTAAAAATAGTTCAGCTCAACTCAACGAAATAATTAAATCGAAATATTTTGGAGATTAGTTTAAAATATATCAATCTTAAAATTTAAAGGAGTGTACATTTGCAATATTTTTTTTTTCACCATACAAATCAATGCACTTTAATGTACATGTATTTGTTTATTTTTAAGGATGAATTACTTGTTTAAGAGGATTGTGTATGTAGTTATTAATTTGTTTATTTACATTTTTCTACAAATCCTAACTTTGGAAACAATATCTCAGCAGCCAATATATTCTGCAAGTGATTACATAGGTCAAGCTAGGCCATCACAACCATATGTAATAAATTGTTTATATTTTAAAGATTTTTAAAGTTATAAAAATACTCTTGCAAATTTTTCCTCAATCAGACCAATCAAAAAGTCCGGTGATCATACTGACAATGACATCTGAGTGCTACTTTTTATATGTTGTAATTTTTTTTATCAAAAATTAAATATCATATTTTTGGAGGTATTTTAATAATGGTCCCGTTCACGAAAGCAAAATAATTGATCTGAAACATTTTGATGATAGCTTATGACATATCAATATTTAATTTTGTAGGGGGTAGATTCAATGCACTTTATTGAGTTAACGAATGTTTGGAATTCCGTTAATTTGATCCTCTTAAAAATAGTGAATTACGGGTTTATTAATTTTCCTTTAGCTATCGTTTAATATACATATGTATTATTATTATTTTTTGAAGATTTTTTCTGAAATCAGTAAAAAATTACCGTTTAGCAGCATGTTCTAATCATCTTAGGAAATTAAAATTTTACCAAGATATTACAAATAATATCTCCTCCCATAGTTCAAACTTATATTTTAATAAAATTAAGAACTTACAAAAAGAAAAAAACAAACAAATATTAATAAAAATTACTCTATAAAATTACCTATGTAAAGTTTTTGTTGATTTTATCCAAAACGCGACAAAAAATTCGTTAATTTGCATAATACGAGGGCGGATCAATAAGTCCATGACTTTACGAACTTCCCTCTTAGTTATATGAAATACAACACTATTCCTATCAAGTACCACCTGTTAATAGACTACTGTCAAATTTTGAGCAAGTGTCGCCATTTACTTTGTGTAAAAAATAGGATTTTTCGACATTCTTAAAATAGGTATTTGGTTGGTCAATAATTTCATCGTTGGAGCTGAATTTCTTTCCACACAACCATTTCCTTAGGTTTGGAAATAGGAGGTAGTCACTAGGGGCTAACTCCGGAGAATATGGCGGATGAGGTACCAATTCGTAGCCCAGTTCAAAGAGTTTTGATGAAAAAGAACCTTTTTCTTGGCCATATGGGGTTGTTTCCTTTTTAAATCCTCATTAAATCGGTCTAATAAGTTGGCTAATATTCGCCGTTTATTGTTTTCCCCTTTTGAAGGTAATCGATGTGGATTATCCCGCGTGCATCCCAAAAAACTGTTGCCATCACCTTATTGGCGGACAAACTTACCTTGGTCTTCTTCGGAGCAGGTTCACCCGGAGAAACCCATTGTTTAGACTGCTGCTTGGTCTCAATGGATCCGTGTTTCATCCATAGTTACAAAACGCTGCAAAAACTCATTCGAATTGCGGTTAAACAACTCCAAACAATCCTTTGAAGTTGTCACACGTTTAAGTTTATGGTCAATTGAGAGCAAACCCATCTTGCAGACAACTTTCTTAAACCAAGCTGATCATTTAACATCGAAACCACACTGTCATATGAAATGCCTATGGCATCAAAAATCTCACGCGCTTTTACTCTTCGGTCAGCCAACACCATATCGTGGATTTTTTCGATATTTTCGGGGGTACTGACCTCAATTGGCCGTCCAGAATGTTCAGCGTCATTTGTACTTGTGCGACCAGAACGAAAGTCAGTAAACCACTTTTTTTCCATTGAAATCGATGGTGCAAGGTCCCCATAGTATTTATCGAGCTTTTCCTTGGTTTGATTGACGGTTTTTTATCGCAAAAAATAATGTTTAATGAGCAATCGAAATTCACTTTTTTCCATTTTTAGAAAAACACACGAGGTTGTATGTTTTGAATAGCTGTTAACCGCAAAGTAAATGACTATACTTGCTCAAAATTTAACAGGTGGTACTTGATGGGAATAGTGTTGTATTTCATATAACTACGAGGGAAGTTCGAAAAGTCACGGACTTATTGATCCGCCTTCGTACACACTAATTGCGTCGCTAAACCCATTCAAAAGCGGATACATTTTGCGAAGTAATGAAAAAACAACGAAAGTAGAGATTTTTTCTGCTTTCCCGAAAATTTATTGAAAATTACATAGATAATTCAGTCAGCGCAGTGACGTGGTACTCTATAGAGGTTTTCGAGCAAATCGCATTATTTCCCCAAATATTGTATAAAAATATATTTTATTCAAGTTTGTTACAAAAAAATTCTATTTTATATTATGATGTTTTTTTAATCCAAATAAATATTTGTTTGTCCATAAAATTTTTATCTTGTTGAAACATTACAAGCACCAACTAATTATGACATTTATGATCAATTTCGTGCTGTCCATGCGATGTGCCTTAGCAAAATATGTTTTGACAAAAGTGTCTCATTTTAAGCTATCAACGACATTTGAATTAAATTTCTATATCTATATATCCAAGATTTATAAAAATAGCAAATTGCATAAAAATATCAAAAACCAAAGAGTCTAATTTTTACGTAGTCATTGAGCAAAATTTAATCTTTGGAGTGTCGTGTTTATGATTTTTCCTGCTTTTTTGGCCTAGAAAATTTTTGTGCTTTCAGAAAACAACCGTCTGGGTTGTTGGTAGTTGGTTTTAGAATCTCATAAGAAACCAAAAACTTAGTCACGAAGTCTTATGTGAATATTTCTATATATAACTAATGGAATAAAACTTTCAACGTTTTGGATGATAAGTATAAAAAAATGAAAGAAGTTGTACCACATATTTTAGTATTAATATTTTGAAATATTGGCCTAAGACTCTATTATGTAAATATTCTAAGTTATTATGAAATTCTTATATAAAAAATTCGTTCTTCTGTCTATCTGTCCTTTTTTATATTAAAAAAAAAATATTATTTCAGATTTTATAGAATGAGGAAGCAGACGTATGTCTTTTTCAAAGGTTTTTTTAAATATTAAAAAAAATAAAAACTTATGTTTTGAAACAGGGGAAAAATAAATAACATTTATAAAATTAAAGCATACTTTTAGGTTTGATAATAAATATAAAATTATAACATAAATTTTGGTTTTATAGTGCTGCTATACTAACAAAAATTATTTACATAAATTTATAACTATTTATTAATTAAAAAATTATTGTCCCTGACTATTTAATCAGAAATAAAATTTTCAACAATTATATATTATCTTTGACCTCATCATCATCATAACGAATACATAACGTATACATTTTATAAGGTAAATAGTTGTATAGTTTAATATTATAACCAGAAAAACAAAATGAGTAGCAACAACAATAATAATAACAAAAAATATCAGCGCAATTTTATTTATATTTTTAACTCTAAAAGCCAACTCTTATTTGTATCTGTATGTGGTTTTGTAGTTAAAAGTGGCCATGTATATGAAAACCAACATTTTGTGGCCGCCATGTAAGACCACATTATCGAAATTGCACTCATCATCACAAGTATTATGGATAATGAATATCCTTTTACGTGTTTTATTTCCTCTGCATGAGGATGTGAAAATGTTAAGGTATTTATGTGTGAATATATTGGGGTATGTGTAAATGTTTAAGTTAAAGGTAGTTGTTTGTTAGTTGTCATCATTTGTATTACAGTTGCTGTTGTTGTTTTGTTTTATATTGTATTGTGGCATAATATATTGAATTTTCATTGCATTATTTGTCTTTTCAATTAATAAAGAATTTTTGTCGTTATAGTTGTTGTTTTCTTTTTTTGCTGTTTTTACGGTATTCTGGCTTCGTTATAATTTTAAAATCATTAAATATATAAAATCTCCTACCCAATACATTATAACCACAAAAACATATGGCCAACAAGAAATATTGGGCATGATATTTCTGTTGCCAATTTGAAACAATATGCCAACCGCATATATATTTTTCGTGAGTGATAAATAATAAACTAGAGCATTTTAAGGGGCATCAATAATTGATAAATATTATATCAAGCCTAAAAGTATACTTTAAAAAATTATAAATATTTACGAACTAAAAGTATATTATAGTAATTAATTATTGAAATATACGAATTAAGAATTTTTGCTAAAGATAAACTATAAAAATTAGGTTATATTTAATAAAATACGTTAAAGATTTAAAATATTATATTAAGAGTATGCTTTAGTTTTTAAATTTCTTATAAAAAACAAATATTTACCAAAAAAGACATCAGTTTTAAACAAAATTTATAACAAATTGATAAATTCCAAATAGTTTATTATTATTATTTTTTTTATTTTTTTTTTTTTTTTGCAAAAAATTCAAGTTCATTTGAGTTTATGTTTTGGTGTTTTTTGTTTATTTCGTTTTTTTTTTCAAGCAAAAATGCCTAAAAAAAATACTATGTTATATAAAATATTTTATAACAGTTTTTTTCATATAAATAAACTTTCCATTTCATTTCCTCTGTATAGCCACAAAAAATGTACAAACCAAATCGCTATTTCAACCCTTTTGTGCAACATTTCCTCCAACCACTTACAAAAGTTGTACCAAAAAGAATAGTCAATGAATGAATGTCAACAAATGCATTTTAGCACAGAGATCAGACTTTAAAAAACGCATATTTTAAACGCATACAAGGGGAGACAGTAAATTTGCTAAAAAAAGTAAAAAAAGGGTGTTAAATTGTCTTTTGTGGAGTCAATTGAAGTTTACATTTCAAATGACCAAAGTTTTGTATGTAATATTTTTGTTTCGTTTGTTTTTTTTTTTTTTTTGTAATGGAACATAAAAGCTAAATAAATAATGCGATAACACCTCAAAAGAATGTTTTATCTTTATAAATAAGTATTTATGTTTTTGGACAAGCATTTGATGACAGATTAAATATTTAATTGATATCTTATGCACCAAACGTTTTGAGGCAAAAATGAGAAATGTATGGAAAATTTTAGTAAATTGTTCTAGATAAAATGGAATAAGTTCTACAGTTCTTGTCTAATTTTTATACCCACCATAAGAAAAGATAAGACCAAATACTAGAAAACCAGGATGTTTGCCATAACACCAGTTCGTACTTTTCTGCACATACGAGAACGAAGTTTTGTACAAATAGTTCGAAAATAGATGTAAACTCAGAAATAAAAAATGGGCGTAATATAAGGTAAAATTTGAAATTTTGGTAGCACAAAAATTGCAGATTGTGGGGATAATAGATGCGGAGAAGCGGAATATAATACTCTTACTAGTTAAAAACTAAATCTTCTTATGTTTACAACAAAAATGTTTTTTAAATGATTATTACGTCGCTGTATAGGCTTTTATAGAAAGAGATATACATAATAAATTAGCGTATAAACCTGACATTGCCAGGAAAAAATCCAATGTAATAAAAAATGCACAAAAACATCCAAAAATCTTTAAAAACATATAATTATTAATAACTTTTTGACGCTTTTCCTCTCTCTCTCTAATCGGAATTGAAAGATTTGAATCCATTAGAATTTGATGGTGAATAATACTTAAAGTATTAGAAGGTAAAATTGTTAAAATAAAAAAAGATAGAAAAGATTTCAAAAGAATTAATCTGCATAAATTCGTCCCCTGTTCGAAATATAAAATCAGTTTTTGGTAAGATTTGGAGAGCAAACAATGAGTATAGCACATTTAAAATTTTTAAAACCAAAACCAACATTAAAAAATATTACAGAAAAAAAAAAATTAAAAAAGTACTTCGAATATTATATATAAAACCGATTATCTCCTCTCTCTGATAGATATTTTAAGAAAAATAGTTATATAAGTAAACCGAATTTTAATTATCTACGTCATCCGGGATCTTCCGAAAGCTCTGGACAGAGAAAATAAGCATAGGAATATATATATATATATATATATATATATATATATATATATATATATATATATACATAATTATATATTTGATATACCTAACATCAGTAAAAAATTCTTAATAGAATAAAACTTATACATATACCTTTTTAAATTCTTCCCATTTTTTTCTTAAGATTTTCATTGATATCCTTCCTATTTTCATCTAAGTTATGAATCTTGATAAGAACAATCTTAATACTTTTTCTGTATTAATTCATTATATATGCGATTTTTATTTACTTTGTATGGGAACTACAACTCCCACAAGTCCTACCCGTCTTATGTTCATCATTTTGGAATTTGATATAAAAAGTATTTCCTCAAGACTTTCTAAGTAATAGTTCTATGGATATGCGATTTTCCAAATTTACTTTGTACGGGGCTAGGACTCGCCCAGTTCCAGTCCATACTGTATTTATCTTATTTATGGAACTTGATATAAAAAATTATTTCCACAAATTCTCAAGACTTTCTTTATTTGTGATTTTCAATATTTATTTTGTATGGGGGGTACGACTCTCCCAAAGTCCTACCCGTCATATATTCTTCATTGTGGTACTTGATGAGAAAATAATTTTCGCAAATTCTTAAGATGTATTTGCGATTTTCAATATTTACTTTGTATGGGTGCTACGACTCTCCCAAAGTCCTACCCGTCCTATATTCTTCATAGTGCTACTTAATGAGAGAATAATTTTCGCAAATTCTTAAGATGTATGATGTAATAGTTTCTCAGATATGTTATAAATAATATTTGCTTTATTCCTTTTATTTACTTCTTTCGAAAAATGTTGCAGTTTTTTATCCTTAAATTACTTGTAGAAATTTCGTTTTCTTGCACAAAAGGATTTCAATTACTAAATTTGTTATGTCTATAAATTTTTTCTTTGATTTTGTTTCAATCACCAAAATGATGCTACTAATACTAATTGTCTTTCGTTTAAATTTCAATTAATATTTTTAATTGTTTCAATAAGACTTATAATTAAAAATTCGTTTAAAATCAACTAAAAGATTTATTCATTTGATTTTAAAATTTATTAAATTTCCACTATTGCAGAAAATGCTTCCCTTGATAATAGTACATGAATTTCATTCAAATTATTTATTTTTATTTTATTATTACAAATATTTTAATAAAAATAGTTTTACAATAATAAGACGAATATATCGAGCCCTTGCCACAAAAATAACTTATGTGCAGAACACTAAACTTTGTACATTTTAAATCAATGTTAAACCTTTAGGTGTATAATGAGCATTTAAGATAATTTGTGAAATGTTGTCAGTTAAGATATTTTTGCGGTAAGGGCTAGATATGAAAACCTATGGAATGTATTGCACAAAATGAGAGTAACGTGTGTATGTAGTGTAATGAATTTACATTCATGTATCTTTGGGGAATATGTTCTAATTATATTTATCACATACTTATACTTGATTTCCGGGAAAAATCATACATATTAACTGCGGTGATCTCGATGGAACGATCGAAAACGTAGATTTGAATTATCACTAAGTAGACTTTACAACCTAGGGAACGACATAAAAAAAATATAAATTAAAAAAAAAAATAAAAAAATAAAATAACAATAAACAAAAAAACAATAAACAACATATGAAAGCTTGTCTGCAGAAATGCTAAATGTAAACGCTATAAACTTACCCTCTGTTCATAAATATTGTTCCTAAAAACAGCATAATATAGGTTGAACTCAAACTTGAAGGGAACATCTAAGTACAATAACACCAAAACAATCTTATTATTTTACTTATAAAATCTTCTCAAAACTAAAAAATTTATACTTACCGAGTAATTATATATTTAAGTTATCTTTGGCACATTAGGAAATCTTCACATTTTGCATTACTCGATACTGATTTGTTTTTTTTTTTTTTTTTGCTTTTATGTTCTGAGGGCCCATGCAGTAGGAAATGTGTATTAATTGTCATTAAATTGTATTTTGTTCCAAAATGTTTTTATTTTATTTTTTTTTTGCTTTTATGATTTATGTAAAAAATTAAATCAATTAGAAAGTTTATTACATAAATAAACAATTTTTATAAAGTTTTAATTGAAAACGAAATAACGAGTAAACTGAAAAATTTTATGGAATAATTTTGTTTCGTTTTTATGCCTTGTAGACTTAGATCCATACTGAGAATATGGATCTTGCTAGAAAACTTTGTGTCGTATCAACAAAATTTTACACTTTTAACAGACTATATTATAGATTAATAAAAAATCGTTGCGCCAAATTTTCTTCATCTAGACCCAGCAAAAAAAAGAGCAAATTCAATAATGCTAATGAATTCTAACTAGTATCAATTTTGGTGAAACATCATTGAATTTAAAACGTGCTTGTCATATGAGTGAAATGTTCCAAATTACAGAATAGCATTTTATGAAAAATTGTTTTTTGTGCTAGCTATTCATTAATGAAATACCATCATTTAGCATTTTTCTGTAAGGATCAAATTGATTTAAAAAAGTCCATATTTACAGTTCCATTAAAAAATTTGCAAAAAAAAAAAAATTTTTTCAATACTTGTGAAAATTATATTCAAATCAGTTTATATTTGTAAAAAAAGAGACTTTTCTTGAATATGTTTAGGATTTGCTCAAAAGAACTGACTTGAAATAATTAATTCAGGACATTAGCTACTTGGTATTCAATGAAAGTGTCGTGAATTTAGAACAACTTCTTTTATATTTTGCATGTATACAAAAATAAAATATTCTAGAAAAGGTACGCTTAAAAAAAATGTACTAAAAGTATATTTTTTGTTTAGTTAAAAAAATGGTCATTATGCAACAAATTGAACTCATTATTTAAAAAGTAAACGTTTTGAAACAAAATTACGTTCTTTTATAAAATTGTTTTTGACAATGTATGTTACTTATCTTTACATATTAGAGTTATGTACAATACTTCGATCTTGATGCTAGACAAATGACACAAAATATTAGCGATTATTTTGGACTAAATCAAACAGAATAATGAATTTAATAAGTATACCACTATAATTTTGTTGTTTTAAAAGGAAAGATTTTAGAAAAATGTTTGGAAAAAGTTAAAAAAAGATCTGTTGAATTTTTGATAACATTTTGTTTTTTATTTCTTCAATTTTCCAGTAAAAACTTGGTAATGGCATGTAGTTACGTAGTTACTTTTCAATGATAACAGCATACCTTCTGCATTACATATAAGTTGTTTAGTAACTATTTATTTATAACACGGTATGTAATTACTTATTTATGATAAAATTTTTGAAATGCTAATTTTCTTTTTTGATTTTTTTTATTCAGTTCGCCGATTCATATATTTAAAGAAGATATAAATATGTGTATGAAAAGGCAAGATTTTCGTATGCATGTACATATGTCTGTATATTCACAAATGCGACTTAAAAACTTTAATTGGTACACCAAAAAAGATATGTTGTTGTTAAGTTTTTGAAATCTGCAACTCAAGTTTATAAAATTTTCTCTTTTACATTTAAAATAAAATATAAAAAAAATCATTTTTTATATTTTTACATTTCATTAGTTAATTGTAAACTAAAATGTGACAAGTTTCCATTGTTTTCACTAATAATGACTTCTATATTTTAAAATCAATGAGTTGAGCTTGAAGTAATTAGTTATTGTACTGACATAAAAGTTGTGACTTTCTACTTATATTATGAGGTAACTAGTTACCTCTAATGTCATCATCGTGTTAAAATAATGGGTTATTCAGCTAATGCAAACTCATTACATGGCAACCAAATTTTTGGCTGGGTTTATAATAGTTAAATATGTTTTTAAAACTGTAAATCTCTTTTTAAGATTCCTTTCATTTCATATATTTCCTTTAAACATTATTACCAGGGTTGCCAGGAGGTGAAAAAATGGCTAAATTAAACTTTAAAAAAGGGGAAAAAATGTTGCCAAAAATAAGGCCAGAAAAAGTTTCTTTCTTTTTCCTTATTTAAAACCTAAATTAAAAAAATGAAAAATAAAAGTAAAATAAAAGGGTTAAATTTATCCTAAAGAAATAAGAGCGGGAAAACGAAACGAGAATTCAAAGCAGGGGATTTTTAAAAATTTATCTTACTTTATTTTTAATATTTTATAATTAAAAAAGAACTAGTTCACTAAACAAATTTTATTAAATCTTATGTTAATATTTTTACATACAACATAAGTAACACAAAAATAATATGAAAAAAAGAAAAAAACAAAAACGTAACTTTCTTAATTTTTTTATTTATCAGAAATTGTTTCATGAAAATTTTAAACTTGCAGACGTATGAGTAGCCCTGGAATTTAAACTTGACGCTTTATATATCAATGATGTCTATAGAAAATAAAATGATAATAAATTTTAACTTTAATTAACTGTTTAAAAATGCGAATATTTAAAAGTATATTCGGAACAATTATTCAGTAATAATAATGATGTCAAAGAAAACCAAAAGTTAACATTTAAAGATGAATAATGTAATAAAAAATCCAGATCAATAATTCAAAAAAACTCATAGACTTTTTTTATTAAAAAACTAATTTTTCCACATCATTAGAAAGTGATTTTATTATGCGCTGAAATTTTTGCAACAAAAGCAAAATAGTTCTGAAAACAAATTTTTAAGCAAATAAATTATCATATATCATCGCTGCGATGATGATAAGGCATACAGATGTACATACATATGTTTGTAATTTTCCAATTTTATTTGAATTTTTATTTTTATTGGAACATCTGGATATGATATATGTTTACAAATATTACTTTTTTGACCTTAGCAAATTTATGTTAAGTGCTTTCATTAAATAGCTATAAAAAGTAGCATTTTCATCTTCATTTTTAGCTTTATGCATTTTGTAAATTTGTTGCATATAATATAATAATAAATCTTTGTATTCTTTAACAAACCTTGCTTTTTATGTTAGTAGAGATAAGTAATTGAAAAACTAAAAATTTCGGGACTACGGGAATTCGCGGTAATACGATTTTTTTCATTCGCGTTTCCCGGGAAGTTGAAAAGCCCGGGAAATCAATAACACTAATGTGAAAAAAACTTACTGCATAAACAAAAACAACACCAATTATCATTATAATACTGCTGTTGTTAACTAAACTGCTTACTGATACAATACACAAAAACCAACAATAATAGTCATTGCAATGCTTAATATAATTGTTTGTGTGTGTATATTATTAACAGATTTTATTTCAGTTCCTGAACCATAAATCGGTTGATTAGGAACCGAAATTTTATAAAAATATTTATGACAGATCTATATAAAAACAAAATCAGTAGCTTAAATTAGGGCTTCAAAAAATCAAAAATGCGTTTTGCCGGATATTTTGGTTATTATTGGACCGATTTTGTTCATTTCTTCAGCATATAAACTTAGAAAAAAATTTCGAAGTACTTCTTGCAAAAATGAAATCTCTAGTTTATATAAAGGCTTCAGAAAATCAAAAACCGTTTTAAAAAATATTTTTTTTTTGACATATCTCCACCATTTATGAACCAATCTTGCTGAATTCCAATAGCAAAATTCTCGAAAGAAAATTATATAAATAAATAATTATATAAACCGTTTTAAAAAATTGATTTTTTTTCAATATCTCCAGCATTTATAAACCGATCTTGCTGAATTTCAATTATATGTGTAATCCGTATTAATTATAAGGCAATTACTAACTTTGATTCCTATTACTAAAATTTAAATACTTATTATTTTGTTATTAAAAATACCCTCCTATGCACAAATGTTGAATTTGGAAAATAACAATTTAGGTTGTGGTAATGTATAACAGCACATTTTACATATTCTCTTGTACATCTGTTTTAAATACTGACACTGAATTCGAAAAATTTCTATCTCTGTACGGGAAAATTCCATTGCATAATCTTAATACTCGGACAACAAATTATCTGTTCATAATTTGGGAATAATATCTTTGGCATAACTAAAGAATTAGTTTTATTTGAGGTACCAAAGTTAAACTTATGTTTTAGATATCTAGGTTTACCATATTTAAAAATTTGATAAAACTGCAACAACAGTCTTAAGTTTATAAAGCTCCCCAAGTCATATTGAAGAACATTTACAGCATAAGATATTATTCGTGCGTCAGATCTCAGTTTTAGACCAAATATATAACGAGCTGTTGTACTAAAAATTTGCTTCAGTTTAGTAATACCATTTACTGATATACCAGAATATACTTCTAAGCCATACAATAATATTGGAAGACATAATGCCATGGCAACACACCTCTTAACCTTACTAGTTAAGTAAACTCCTACATTATAAAACCTCTTTAGATTGAAATTTATTCTCGAAGAAACATAAGTTATTTGAAATTCAAGGTTTAATTTGTTATCTATATAAAATCCTAAAATTTTGTAATATGACACAAACTCTATTTCCTCTGAGTATATTAACAACTTGGGTACTCTATAAATTTGCGATAACCACATACATCTCGCCGTAGAAGGATTCAAATTGAGAGAATTTACATTAGATCACTCCAAAATAAGTCTTAAATCTTTACTAATATATTATGCTCCTATGGAGAATTTTTCTATTTTTGCAATTTCAACTGACAAACAGAAGGACGACATAATTTCTTACAAGGATCCAGAGTATATAAACCTCTTTGCTCTCCGACGAAAACTGTGGAAATTACAAACGTAATGACGAAGGGTGTAAAAAGGCTAAACTGGCAACATTGGTTATTATATTATTGAATGCATATCATATTGTCTACAAAATCAACACAAAACTGTAATAAAATTTTCCCCAAGGAATTCTGCCCCATTTGAAATCATCAAATTGAAATGTATCTGTATAAAACTTCTTACCAACTTATATACATAAAAACGGACAGAAAACACATAAAAATATTCCCAGTGAAGCAGAGCGCTCGCTATATTTTGGCATTTAATATTTTAGTGGTGTCACATTGGTGGTAATGGTGCGTCAATTTGCCCTTAAGGGCATCATCGTCATCATCATCATCATCATCATCATCAGCGTACGCATTCATCACGCACAATTGCAGAGTCACAAACGTGAGTCAGTGAGTTTGTTTATACAACGATGTCATCAAGTCAATGGGATTTTTGGTTGTTTAACACATACTTTTGCTTTTACACAAATACTTACTTCTTGTATATTTGTATAAAGTGTAAATGTTTGGTTGTTTTCCTTTTTTTTTGTGAACGAAGTGTAAATGCGTAAATGAAACTATTATACAACATATATATGACCTTGAGCCTACAGCAAACAGTGTAAATGTAAGGGAAATGCACAATGATGAGGATAATGCGTAGCCAAATGCAAAATAAATTGATCCACGAAAACATCAATATACAACGGGATGCAGAAAATGCGTGTTATATGCAAATATAGTGGTAAAAGTTTGGTTATGAGTATATGTGTTATAAGGATTCAGTATTCCAGAGGAATTTTACGCGCTTTTATGTTTTCATATGCTAAAGTAGTGAAGTGCGTAAATTTTTGCGATATGTTGAGAATTTTAACACCGGTAAATGCAGTTAACTTTTGTCATACATATGAAAAAAATTTAAATTCTTAAAAAAACCTTCAAAAATTCTAAAGGCCTTTTGGCCAAGGAACAGAGTATTTTGTTGTTGCTTTTATAAATCCTTGACCTTTAACTGTTGACCCATATTTGTGGGAAGATTGTTGTGGGTATTTTTTTTACTCCCTGTTTTCTTTTATATTTCAAAAGCTGCTTTAAAAAATTCTTTAGCCTTTTTCTCTCCCTTCCATAGAAAAAAAAAACCAATGTCATCTGGTGTCCTTGAAGTAGTCTACATATAGAAAGAAGCAAAAAAAAAGAGGAAAAACTCCAGACATAACAAAAATCATGTAGAGCACTCTTTGAAATATCCTTTTTTTTGTATTTTCTCTCAACATATCCCCAAGTATAAAATCTTGTGTTTTTGTATACCCAACCACATACACACATGTATAGCTGTATGTTTGATTTGTTTGTTAAAATATAGAAAAATGTATAGGTATGTAGTATATGTATCTGCCAGTATCTATAAATGTCTCTATCTCTTGTCTAACCCATTTCTAACAAAAATACCAAAAAATATCACATTGAAAAGGAAAAAACATAAAGTTTTTGTACCAACAAGATACAAAAAAAAAGTGGAGAAAAATAAAGTAAAATAGTTCACACTCAGCTCAAGCAAGAAATGTTGCTTGCTAACTTGCCCTTGTTCTTCTTCATACAACCAAACATTCAAACAAGCAGCCAGCCAGTCAACCAGCTAGCCAGACTAAAACGAGACTTTACCGAAAACATAAAAACAAAAAATAAGTCAAAATACTTCTTTCTTTATGTTGGGTTTTTTTCGAACTAATGTAGATATACTCGTATGAACAAATATGTATGTATGTATGTACTTTAATACGTTCAAATTGCTTAAAGGTTCCTACACTTTATTTTCTACTTTTTTTTTTTTTTTTGGTATTCTAAACTCTTTCTTTCTATTTTACTCTTTTTTTGAAGTGAAAAATAAACTAAGTGATGAATTTGCTTTTACAAATGTTAGAAATAAATTTAAGAGAGGTATTACTTTCGTATTTCTTAAATATTTGGTAAATACAACAAAATAGTTTTAAAATTATAAAAATATTACAGTTATGGATGAAGTATAACAAAATTTTTTAAATTTTCCAAAGCTTTGTTAAAGGAAAAACTTATTTTAGAATAAATTAACTTAAATCTTTAGTTTATTAATATTCACTTTAATATTATTTGAAAAAGTACTAAAATTAAAAAAAAAAATCAATATTTGAAAAAGATTTAGATTCAATAAAAATAATTTGTATTAATGAAGTTAAATTAGCTGAAATGCTTTAACGAAATTCCTTTAACCTTTAGGTTCAAATTACACTATGCGACAAATTCTCCATGTTTCCCATGCGAAATGAAAACATACTATCAAATTAAATACATCAAAAAATGTTTTTCAAGGTTAATTCGAATTTTCATTTCATGGACTCTTAAAACTTGGGATATATTGGATATATCCATTATTTGTGTATATAGAAAAAATTTTAATCTGTAAATTTCAATGTATTTATGGGTATTTACTTTTTTATATAGAAAAAAAGCTTTTCTTACATATTTTTTATGATTTTTATTAAATGCCTCTGCCAATTGACGCCTACTTTTCATAACAAGATTGTACGTAAAATATGAGTAGTTACATTATTCAACCAATAGGATATAAAATTAATAAAAATGCCATGCCCACTTTTTGTAAACAATTATTTTTTTGAAAACTATTGGGCTTAAATATAAGTTTGATGGTACGCCCATTCAATTACTATTTTTAACAATATTAAGAGCTTTTATTTTAAATTTAATTAATATTTATCAACATCATATAAGTTTAATATTTTAAATAAAATTTCATAAAATTAATTTTGAAATACGTTAAAGAATTATTAGCCTTTTCTATTTTTATTTTTTGTTTTTTATTTATTTACTTATTTTTTTATTTTTTTATTTATATATCTCATAATTTATAAAGTTTTTTACATGATTATTAAATATGTTGCCAGATTTTTAATGATATTACGCGTTGTAAAAAAAACTACAAAATTTTTTTCAATAAATAAGCAAAAATTATGCTTATATAGAGTTTGACACTTCTAAGTACTAAAAAATAATCAGCTGATTAAGTGAGGTCACATGCTTGAATTCGCCTTGATTTGGAAATTGTCCTCCATTTTACAAATATATTAAAGTTGCCATCTGACAAAGCTATAATGTATAAATCAGAAATAAAATAAATTCGGGTTCCTCTTCTTTACAAAATGTAGAATTCCAAAAGTGTTGTTTACATAATTTTATTGTAAAAATACTATTTTTACTTTGTTAAAAGCAAATAAAATACATTGAAATTTATGAAATTGTAACTTTCTTATGAATAATTAATTTAAATATAATCTCGATATAAAGATTTATTTCTTAATTTAAAACTCAAATTTTATTAATATATATGATTAGTAAAGAATTTAGCGTAACGTATTTAAATGTAATACAAACTAAAAAATTAGTCCTTTATGTCATAGAAGAAAGTTTAAACCAATCAATAGTCCAATTAATATATAACATAATGAAGTAATATGGCAATTATCATGCAAATTTTATAAAAATTGTAACCCTATAAAAACACAACACAAGCAGTGTGACCACTTTTGCATTTTGGCAGCTAAATTTAACTTTTTTACTCCGATCTAGCCGCTAATTTTTCATTTGACATTTGACATATTATTTAGCAGTTTTTAATATATATTTAGCATTTTCTTTAAAAGGCAATACTATTGTCTCTAAAATATAGACATTAACGAAAGTAGTAGTAATTTTAACCCTCTTTCAGTAAAATCAATTTTGCTATTTTCTTGATGCTACTAAGATAATTTACATACAATTTGACTTACACAAGTAAAAAGATATTGTATATTATAATTTTAATCTGGGCCCATTTTTCGCCCACTTTTATTATACTGTGATATTTATTTACCATTGTTATCAACATTTTTGTGGAAGCTTAAATTTGCTTACTAAGAAGCAAAGCAACCCTTTCTTAACAAAAAGTGATCGTGGCATTCAGTCAAAACTTCCTTCAAGCATATACATATATGACATGTTTCATTTTAATCGGTTCATTAGTTTAGACAAAAGATCAAGTCAAAACACTATCAAAACACTATTATGACAAAAATTGGTATAAAAGGGCGGTGGTATACAGGAAAAATTTAGCATAGTAATGCTAGTAGTCTATAAAACAACAAAAGCATATAATAATATTTTAATTAAATAATTTAAAAAATATTTATTTCCAATCAATATTGAACAAGTCGAACCTCAAGAGGTCATAAAGCAGAAATTCGAACTAACTTTGAAAAACCCTTTGGGAGTTTTGTTACACTACTGCTAAGCTTTTATTTTGCGTTGGACAATTTTTCTTTGCTGCACTGTGCTATAAGTCATTTCCATTTTAATGAGATCCGTAATTTAAATAGCTCATACAGTTGTGAGCATAAAAAATACAACGCCAGGCCATGTAATTTTTGATCGCAATGATTAGGGTTAGAACGTTTATTAAATTAATCAGTTTTATTGTGATTTTATTCTTTGCAGTCTTGAAAAAATACTGTATGCTATTTTGTTATAAATTGTTACGCATTCGAAAAGTTATTAAACATTTTATTAAAAAGGTTATAAATTAATGAGACAAAAAAAAAAAATCAACGGAATTTTTTTAAATTTTGATAAAAATAATTACTGTAAAATGCTGCAAATATAATTTAATCGCATTACCATCAATTACTAAGAATACACATACATAAATTTACGATAATTTTAACTACAAAGAATATCAATAAATGTTATAAAATAGATACTATTTTCTCCATTCTTTTTTAAGAATTTAGAAATATTTTAGAATAATATTTTGATGATGGTACTGAAATAATATTGATGTGTAGTTCTTATATGAGGATTCTTCAAAATGATCTTAGAGATACAATATTAAAACGATCATGCCTGTAAAGATAAATACAAGTTATATAATAGTAGATCTTTGATATTATCCTAATGTATACATGTGGCTATTTTAAAACTACTACTACCACCGATCTTTGATTAAATGATGATAATATGATATTGAGAAACCCTTCTAATATACCACATATTATTTATCAAATCAAACTAGCAACTTTACTTTTGGAGGCAATTTCTTTATTATTTTAATGAGTACTGCATAATGGAAATGAAAGCCTATTACGACAACTTGAACTAATTTGACCATAATCGTTTATATTCCTAATTTGGATTGTCTAGGCAGATATATTTTCTTAAATATTAATCTCCAATAGTAAAAGTATTTAACACAGGAACAGTGTCAAAAAAATGTATAATTCATAATAGTTTTCCCGCTGTTAGAATTTGAGCCATAACCAAAATCAAGGGATATTTGCACAATATTGCGTTATCAGACATTAAATATTATCGGACATTGCGAGAAAAAAGTATATTAAGCTGTTGACTTGATCACAATAACAATTGAAACTGATTGCGTTATTTGTGTCAACACCTCTTATACATTTATGAAGTATCAAGTTAAGCCAAACTATAAGAAAGATTTTATCGCTTTTGCATAAAGAACCTTTGTGAGATTACAATTTAATAAAACAATTCTAAATAATTCTAAAAATATCAATCTTTGTGGAAAAATTTGCAGAATAATACTCGTATAGAAAAGTAGCAAAATTTAATAGAATGTAAAAAGATATTCTAAAATTTATATTATCTGTAGATTTCATACCTTCTAGTCTATATGCGAGAATAAAAAATTATGGTTTTTAACAATATAATAGTTTCTAATCTTTTACAATAACAATTTTTATCAAAACTTAAAGAATAATATTGATTACTTTAGAGTTGCACTTTTTTGCTAGCTCAAATTTACCACTGCTTTGCTAAACGTTTAATAATTTTCCTTACGTAAAAAATTATTCTACAAATTAAATACAATAGGTGTCTATGGCCACAAGTAATAAAATTACAGCAATACTGTTAAGATCACAACACATGGCTTTGCATTTTTTATGCACGCAACTGTATTTAAATGTCAATGATCACCTAGAAGAATCTAAATTTTGTCACCCTAAGTGATCATTCCCGAACGCTTTCCTGCTTTCAACAGGCATACAGATGGATAGTCTGACTCACAGACGGACATAGCTGGATCGGCCCCGAATATGTATAAATTTAAGGTCTTAGATCTATTGAATGAAAATGTTTTTTAATAAAAAGAAAACAGGTAAAAAATTAATTAAGAATAAAAACAATACAGATTTATTTAAACAAATTTTTGATTTTCATTCAACTAAACTTTTTTGAAAAATTTATGAAACACAATTTTTTTTTTATATTTCTTTAGCTATCGTTTGATATACATCTATATAATTATTAGAGAAATACCTTTCCTATAATCCCTTTTACGCTCACAGTAAATATCTTATTTTAATAAAAAAATATACCGTTATATATGTGCAGAATAAATTAAAATCTATTCAGTATTTTAGAAGTCATAAACGGTAAAAGTGATCACTAATACATACACAAAAATCATATATATGTGTATAAGCCTCAAACAAAAGAGCTGCTCAAATTATCAAACTCCCTCCAAATTATTAAAACTTTCTCCTTTTTTTCATGTAGTGTCATTGTTGGTGTTTCTTTACACAAACTGGGCTATAATATATTCTCCTTTATATTTGTTGAGCAAAAATAACAATTATTTTATGATCTTTATTTCTCTTTTTCTAAGAAATATGAAATTTATTACGACTCAGTTTTTCTCCAGGACATCAACTTTTCCCTCAAAAAGCCTTCAAGGTTTCGAAAAATACACAATTTAAAAAAAATCATAAAATATTTATCACAATTATATCAACCCAATATAGAGGTTAAATGAAAACTAAAAATCCACTCAATATAACAAAATTTTTATTTAAATACTACTGCACAAAATGTTAATAAAATATCCTTTATATAAAGTACATAATTAACTAATAAATATAATATTAAAGGGTTAAATTTTCAAAAATATATTTCCTTAACTTTTTGTACTGCAACATTTAAATAACAAATATTATATTGTAGGGATTCGTAGCTTTTATTTGACATCCATATTTAGTCAATATAATCATCGTAAATATTTTATAATATTCTTAAAAATGACACATCATTTGAAACTTTGAAGTCTTTTTGAGAGGAAATTTGACATCCTGGAGAAAAACTGGGTACACAGTTTTACCATAAATGGTCTGTAATTTTATTCATATGATGATTTTTTCATTTTATTTATTTATATTATAATTATATTACAATTACAAATTATATTCTAATTCTAACCGAACGGAGTAGTAAAACAGACCAGAGTCTCTGGTGGGAATCGAACCCACAACCCCCACTCTGACAGGCTAGCTCACTATCACTTGATATAATATTTGAAAATATTTTATTCCCTTTTTAAAAATGTGTATCCTTTGAAACTTTCAAATCCTTTTAAGATGAAATTTGACGTCCTGGAGAAAAACTAAGTAAGTAGTTTTACTACGTATTGTCTATAGTTTCATGTATAAATTGATTTTTTGAAGTGTAAAATTGACTCACGATGAAATAAAAACATAAAAAAATATATATTTCTTACCTATGCAAATTTTACAGAAAAGTTAAATTATCCTCTGGAAAACTAAATATCACAAAAACATTTTAAACTAATTTTAATAAAATTGTTATTAAAATTCAAAATTTGTTCAAAAGAGTTGAATTTTCATAAAAAAATTTATCTAAAAATAACTTGCGTTATATTTTGTTTTATTACTCTGCAAAAACTTAGTAATTTCATGCAGTTACGGATGTAGTTGCTTTTCAATGATAACAACATACCGTCTGCATTACATTAAAGTAATTACGTAACTACTTATTTACAACCCGGTATGTAATTACTTATTGATGATAAAATTTTTGAAAATAATATATTTAATGACTTCTTAATTTTAATTTAGTTTAGTGAAAACCCCAAATTGTATTTCTAATTTAAAATAATTTTTAAAATTTTACATTTTTGGTTATTGTTATAGTTTTGAAATCTAAATTTATAAAATCTTATTATGTTTAAAAAAATTTAAAAAATAAAGAAAAAAACTTTTCTATATCCTGATATTTAACTAGTTATTTGTAACCTAAAATGTAACTAGTTCCAATTGATTTTACTAATAACGACTTCAGTACTACTTTCAAATCAATGAGTTATTAAACAGCTTAGAAGTAATTAGTTCTTGTAATGACATCCAAGTAATGACATTATAAAATTTCCACATATAATAACTTGAGGTAAGTAGTTGCCTCCAATGTATTCGCCTTTTTGAAGTAATGGGTTAATTATTAAATGTGTAAGTAGTGAAAAGCCATAATATTAGCTTCTTAACTCATTGCATGGCAACCAAAGCCTTTGCTGAGTAATTTGGGCATAAACAAGTAAAAAAGGTGAATTTTGGAATTTTAGTATTTATTTTGTTCCTTATCCAGCGTCCGTCCGTCTGGCAACCGATAATTGACAATATTTTTAATTAAGGTACAGATGGCAGTTTTGCAAATTTTGCATACATATTTATATTGATTTAGTCATTCATTGTAGTAAATTTGATTCGAATCGGTCCATATGTTTATTTATTTATTTTTTTTTTATTTATTTATATATTTTATGCAGCTTCCATAAAAAAATCTCCCAAAATATGGTCCTAAATGCTTTCTTATAGGGATAGATATGGAAAATATAAAAAGGATTAGTCCACTATTAGCCCTAGCACCCATATAACACCTAAGGAATACTTTTCAGTTTATAGATTTTTTAAATATGTGAATCAAAAAAAAAAAAAAAAAAAAAATAAGTGAAACGTTTCAAAAAATAATAATTATAAATTAAATGTAAACAAAATTATAATTTTTATTTAAATATTTCTAAAAATTTTTTGTACATTTCCCGTACAAATGGTCTGAGGAATTTGCAATAATTTTACAATTTCTAAACGGATTTCCATAATTTTTCTTGTTACTGATAGATAATTATGCTGATTACGATTTTCCTATAATAAAATGCGAAAAATTCTACCCGATAAAAATGATCTTTGAAGAAACTATAAAAAAAACTAAATTTGCCCATATAAATACATTTCTATGTTTCGGAACTAATTCGGAATTGTTCAGCGATTTCTGACTACACTGGTAGTTTGCAAAAAAATATCTTTGAAACAATCAGTTATAAAATGTCTTTGCTAAATAATTGTCTTCAGAAGACTTGAATTTTTAAATAAAGGTGAAATATCTAAAAAGAACGCAACATATGTGCATCCCTTTATTTCTTTATTTATTTATTATTATTATTTTTTTTTAATACAAGCCAAGAATAGGTATTTTTTTAATATATCCAATATCGCCTAATATAAAATACCCGGCCCATCAAATATGAAAAATACCATAAATTTGGAACCTTTAAAAAAATATTTAAAAATACTTACATACAACATTCAAAAAGAGCAACTTACTTTTTGATAACTAAGATATTTTAGTTTTACGGTGCCACCATAAAAGTTTTATTTTTTGAAGGCTTAATTGAAAACATAAGCAGTCGATTTCAACAAAATTTAAATTTTTTTCCACTGTACATGAAACCTGGCAGTATTTCGTTTACTTTATTTATCTAGTTTCATTACACACCAAATTCGATTAAAAGAACTTAATTTTAATTTTCAATTAAACTTTTGAGTCGTTTGGAATCATAGTGGGACGGACTGACTTGCAGGCAATATTACTTCGGCTTTCCTGCCTATATAGATCCTAAAGCGATCAACATATATCACATCCACTTAGTAGCATTTTTGCATTTTTCTAGCTAAATTTTAAAACTTAACATAAAACAAAAGCAATCACTTTATTCCAAAATTTTAAAAATATACACAAAAATATTTTGTAAGCCAAGTCTAAATAAAGATCTTTCAATTACATCAATACGACTACAATCACCTTCATCATTTTTAATCAATACCCACATACATATCTATCATAAAATTCCATATCATTTCCTTATATTTGAAAATTTTAACTTTTCTTAATTGTATAATTATTAAAAACTTCAAATAACAATCATAAACTTGATGCTACAGCAAAATAGAATAAACCCACCTTTGAAACCGATTTTCTGCAAATGTGTGTGCGTTGATATCAGAAAAAAGAATCATCTTATAAATAGTAACATATGTAAAAGACTTCTTTGCATAAAATTCCAATTAATTTTGAAAAATATTTTTGCCAATATAACAACAATAACAGCAGCAACTCATTATTACAATTTCAAATACATAAATTGATTGTATGTATGAACTCGTTATTATTGTTGATATTGCTGCTGCTGCTGTTTGTTGTTATTATTATTGTCAATAATAACTTCCTTTACGTAACCACCACAATATATACACATGATGTAGTCATTGTTGTTTTTACATATAAAGATATATTCGTATTATATCTGGGTAATGTTGAGTATTCATATGTATATTTGAGTGAATGTGTATTAATAAATCGTAAAATTCTTGAAATTACAATAAGAATTTAATTTGCATTTTTGTTGTTTATCAAATACAATTTGCCAATTTTACCAAGAAATGTAGTCAATCCATATAAACATACATATAAATTTTTAGTGTATTATTTAAAAAGAAAAACCTTTATATGTTTGGGTATAAATATTGCAAAATACATATAAATAACTAACTAGTGATTGCAGCAGCAACATCAGCAACAAAATCACAATAATAGCAGTAACATTTTCAAATATTATCATCATCTGACAAATGCTTAAGACGTTGCATAAAGAGAAAAAAGAAATAATAAAATACACAATATGAGAGACTGTGGGTACTTGTTCCTTTAGTGTTGCAAGTAGCAGAAGGCAGTTATTCGGTTTTTTAAATCACAATTGTTTAAAGGAAAAAATCTAGCTGACTTTCAATAGCAAATTGCTTCGGGAAACAAGAAACTAATTGGGTAAATTTGATTTAATTCGGACTAGTAGTTTGCACCTAATAATATTTTCTACAAACAGATGGACTGACGATACACAGTGGGACCGATCGCAAAAAAATTTGGTAATAAATCTGTGTCTCCTGAACTGCTGGACGGCTCGAATTGAAATATATGGGAGATTTGTAGGACATGACTTTGCTTTCAGAAAAATCGTCTTGTAACCACTCTGTGTAAATACAAGATAAGCTATAAAGTGTCAAAGTTGACCACCTCGAGTACAAAAAAGTTTTAAAAAAATCGTAAGTTCTACAATTCAAGTTTGATTTTAAAGATTTAAAATTAAGAAACTATGTCAAGAATTTGATGAGATGAGGAAGAAATATGTTTACTCACATATAATGTCCCTAATGGTTAAAAAGAAAATAGTGCTTATATTTGGAAATTTAGATTTTTTGCCTTGACTGCTTTTAGTTTTTCCCAAATAGGAGTGAAAAATTTTCTAAAAATATCATAAGATTTGCAATGCATTCCGAAATGGCATGTTTAAGAATCTTTTGAATAACCTCAATTCGTCTAGCAATGAAAAAATTATCAAATTCAAGATTTTAAATTGCTGTTTTCTTTTTTACAAAAAAATGGTCTCAAAATTTTTTTTAATTAAAAAATAACTTTTCTGCATATATCAAAAAAAAGACTACTAGAATGGTTAATAAAGAAATTTTTATTTTATTGAAAATTGCCCTCTACGTCCAGTATTGATCGAAAATGCTGAAATTTTGATAAACGTCTCAAATTCATCGCGTTAGAAAGAAAAGATCAAGCGAGATTTTTAAAATTTTTCAAAAATTTTTTCCTAAAAAATTATAAATACTAGAATTAAAAGTTTTTTTGAACAAAACTTCTTAATATGTGGAAAATATAAACATAATATTAAAATAGACCTATTTACCTTTCCAACTGTTTATTAGATTCGAATATTTTCCAGCAATATTTCCTAAAAATTTGAACTTAAATCAGGGTATTTTTTTTTGTAGTTTGCGACACATCACAAGAATAAGAAAAGAAGGTTTGATTATACAAATACCTGCAACGAAACAAACACACACACACACTTAAAATACATGTGCATTTGTATATGAGAAAAAATATATTTCGAGGTTGTTGTTGTTCTTGTTTTCCAGCTATGTTGCACGCAAAAGCACGTAAATGTGCATGTAATTAAAAATGGAATTTTAATCGTTACTTTACCTAAGCATACGTTAAAATAAGAACAACAACAACCAACAGCAACAAGGATGCCAACTTTCATATATTTATATGAAAAAAAAATCAGTTTACCTCCTCCTATATACAAAAGAAAAATATCACAATACGCAAAAGAGTTGAAAGATTTTTTTTTGCCAATCTTAAGAACGCAAAAGAAAAAAAAAAAAAAAAAAACACGCGCCAATATTCAATTCATTAACGATTTCACCAAATGCAATGGCACATACCGCCTACCATATGCCTTACTTTAACTCTCTTCTTAACATACTGAAAGGCTAGTATAGCATTTGCTTCCTCCTCCAGTCTCCTGACTCACTTTTTAGTGTTCCATAATACCTTCAATATAATTCCACATTATTTTTTCTCTAGTAAGGCTTATGAAAAGGTGTATGCTGTATTTGCTATTGCTAGTGCTGCTGCTGATGTTATTGTTAATGTAGATGATACCATTAGTTGTTTGCCACACGCTTATTATTTGTTGTTATTGTAATGGTGGTTGGTTGTTGGTGGCTGTTATTGTTTGATGCTAAGACTGCCATCTATTTAGCCTGCTTGCTACTCTGCCTTAGTTTATTTTTTAATTTTTGTTCCTATTCTTTTTTGTCTCTAGAAATTATTGTTTGTGTATGTGTGTTTTGTGTGCTGCTTATAAAAATTGCAAATTACGTGTTTTTAAATTGAAGTTTTACAATGTGAGATACTTTGTTTTTTTTTGCTGTTGTTATTATTTCAGTTCAAACACTTAATGTGGTGCATTCTGGGCTAAAATAGCAAAAAAAGAAAAAAAAATTAACGAAAGTTTGTGCATATTTGTGGTATTATTTTTCAAGAGGAAGGTAATCTAGAAATATGGATTTGCTAAAGATCTCAAATCTTACCTTTAACTAAACCAGAACCAGTGTTGCCAATTTAGCACTTTTAATGCTAGATCTAGTACCTTTTAAACTCATTTAGCACGAAAAAAAAATAATCTAGCACCTAGCACTTCTTTTTAGCACTTTTCGAATAATTTTTGCATTTTGTTAACACTTTTTTCGTATTTATTTAATTAATTTGTAGTTTTGTACTATAAAAACATTATCAGTTTTCATTTTTTCCAAAAATTAAAACTGAAACTAAAATTTGGTGTTTTTAACGATGGTAACTAGTGCTATCTTTAAAGAAAAAAAAAAAAAAAAAAAAAATATATATATATATATATATATATATATATATATATTTTGCTCTTGTTTTTTTTTTTTTTTTTGAAAACAAAATTTTACGAGAATTTTATTTTTTGCCAAATATAGGTTTTTGGGCACAAGTCTGTTTGTTTATTCAAAATTATTCTGTAATATTATTGGAATATCATTTACTTAGTTAAAATTTAGAATTTTAATAAAAATTCATGAAACTCGATAATTGGGATTATTCAGTAATCCAGACAACATTTCCTGTTCCTGTTCCATAACTCTATAATCCGAATTAGATAATAAAGATTCCTTTCTTATTAAAATTTTAGTATAACTTGGAAAATACAATAAGAAATGATATAATTATTATGTCGATTCTAGTTGAATTCCTTCATTTTCATTTGATGTTTCTTTCAAAAATTCTGCAATAAAAAGAGGACAAATAAATTTGTTTTTTTTTTTAGATAAAAAGCTTCAAATATGAAATGTTACATGACAAAAAATTTGCACTTGATGCTTTAAGTGTTTCAAATATTAATTAGAAATATATTTTAATAATTTTCTTTTAACAAAATTGGACCAGAAGAAAAATTTCAATAATCCAGATAATTCGACAACCCGAATTGGGGTCTGCAATATTTATCCACATCTAAAATTTATATTGTATCTGGCTTTAATAATAAATGAGATTTTAAAAATCAAATTTTCGATAAAAAAAACAAGAAAATTTTGGATTGTCAAAATGTTAACATATATGTCATTTGGAAAACATACAATTCAGATAACACATGCTACGATATTTTATGATAAAATTGGAATGGCAACAATGACCAGAACACATTTAAAACTTATCTTAAACTGACCTTAAACTGAACTAGAAATGAGCCAGAACTGAACTAGAACTGAATTAGAACTGAACGAGATCTAAAATAGAAATGAACAAGAACTGAACTAGAATTAAGCTAGAACTGAACTAGAAATGGACTAAAACTGAACTTGAACTGAACTAGAAATGAAATAGAACTGAACTAGAACTAAGCTAGAACTATGCTAGAACTGAACTACAAATGGACTAAAACTAAACTTGAACTGTACTAGAAATGAAATAGAACTGAACTAGAAATGAAATAGAACTGAACTAGAAATGAAATAGAACCAAATTATAACTGAGTTAAACCTGAAATACAACTAAATTAGAACTGAACTAGAACTAAACACTGAACTAAAACTGAACTGGAACTAAACTACCACTGAACCAGAATTAAAGTAGAACTGAACTAAAACTCAAATAGAACTGAATTAAAACTTAACTTGAGTTTTAACAAAATTTAGAAGCTTTAATTTGAATTTAACTTCAAATGAAACTGAACTACGATTAAACAACTTTTGTTTCGGAACTAACTTCAGCTTAGACATATAAACTAAATTGTTTTACTTATTGGAACTGAGCTAGGACTAATATAGATAGAACTACAACTGAACTAGAACTGAATTGGAACAGAACTATAACTGAACTAGAACTGTAAAGAACTGTAAAACCTTAGCTAGGACTAATCTAAAGCTGAACTTAAACTAGAATGGTACTAAATAGAACTAGAGTTTTAACAAAATTTAGATTTTGATCCTAGCTTTAATTTGAACTTAACTTCAAATGAAACTGAACTAGAATTTAAAAATATTAGTTTTGGAACTAATTTAAACTTAAATACATAAAATTAAATTGTGATACTTATTAGGAATTTGTACTCAATTTCAGGGAAAAAGCTATTGTTAATCGCTAGATTCTGTAATTGTAATCTTTATTTTTTTTAATATAGAAGGTTTTTTTTCGAGGATACCTTCCCACATAAAAACAGATTTCGTTTAAATACTTATGGTTTAGTCTTAGTTGTGTTTGGAGTTTATTAAGGTATTGGTAAGTTACTTATTTAGACCGATTAATAGCATATAGAAAAAAATTGTTAATTTTAAATACACTATGAAAAATTTTGAATTATAAGATTAGAGATATTGTAAAACAAAATTTTATTAATGAAAGATAATTTTCATCAACATTTTTTAATTGGATTTCATATATATTTAAATATATGTTGGAGTATCACATAAGAAAAAAATTGTTCAGAGACTATTCAAACGTAGCATATCTATGAGCAGAATATAGGGAAAATATTATTTTTCGACAGTTTTCTGGAAATAGATCTTAAAAAATTTTGCGAAGCGCAACTACTTTTATTAAGATTTTGTTAGATTTCTCGCTGTGTACTTTGTTTTACTTCTCTCGCACTATTTCTGTTGAAATTATCCCTGTAATATATACAAGCACACTTACATATATTAAAGATTTTATAAGATGTTGCATATTGATAATTATAACATTTTTTAAGTGTTTCTTTTTCGCTTTAAATATCAGTTATCATTTAAACAATTGATGTTTATGAAGTTCTATGGAAATTTGAGTTCATTGTATTGACAAATGAATATTTAAGCAACACATTATATTAAATAGTAAAAAAAATGATATTTTTACACTTAAGGAGATTTGTTGAAGAGCAAATTAATAGGAGGAAAATAAAAATAAACTTAAGATAATTCAGCTCTTAAGAAATATTGAGAATTATTTAAAAGAAGAAAATATTCATACCTATTTAAAGATTTTTTAAATAAAAAGGAACTGTTGTGTGCTGTAATAAATCAATGAAAGGAAATCTTTTAAACTGTAGCTTAAGGTTTAGGGTTAAACCCCGTTTAACGTGATAACACAAGTCGTTTAAGATGTAGATAAAAATCGTATTGTTATTATAGTTTTTTCATTGAATTTCTACATTAGTCTGAATATTGCTAAAATTTTAAATGCATTTGTGTATTTAGGGCTTCAAATTTAAAAAAATTTAATTATTAAAAACAAAACGTCTCTGGGAAAGTATTCTGTTGATAATAAACATATTTTGCAATTGATTTATAGTTTCTCCACCACTTCCTTTATTGATGATTTGTGATATTTTTGATATTTCTCAAAAATTTCTCTAATTCATCAAACAGTTTTTATTCTTATCCTTTTGTCTTCTTTTATTTTGTTCATAATAAATTTCAAATTCTTTTTAATTATATGTGAATTTAATTTGTATGTTACCAACATTTTTGTGATTTATGACTAATTCAACTAAACTGGCCTAAAACCAAGAAAATGTTAAAGAAGCTCAAATTAAGAAGGAAACAAACAGGCTAGTCTAGAAAACGAAATTCTTTAAGTTTAAGCGGCCGTCAAGTTTTAAAGTTTGCATATAATAAGCATGCAAACCAACAACTGAAAGACAGACGGACGGACAGACCAAATGAACGACATACATATGTTCAACTAAAATGTTACCTAATTATGGCTGGATTGTATTTTTTATTATTTTTTTTTTGCCTCTTTTTGTATTTATTTTAATTTTATAGTGAAGACAAAACCTTAAAAAGGCCACACTACTCATTCATTGAAATTAAAGTAGTTTTTAACGTTTGCCTTTGTACTTTTTCTTAATCGTATACTCGTATTCTCTTCATTTTGCTGCTTCACTGTATATCTACATAAAGTCTAAACCAATTAAAATTTGCAAATGCTGGCGTGCATTCATAAATCAATTATTGATTTATGAGATTTTTCTGTTGTTTTTTTAATTCTGTTGATCATATAGGAGTTTAAAGACAAAAGTAGAGTGAAATGAAAAAACGTAGTTTTTAGTTTTAAAGCTGATTATTTGTTGTTTGTATACTTGGATTTTAAATGTTCGCTTTTAAGTGAACATGTATGTGTGTGGTGGTGAATTTTGTTTTTAATCCTTGGAGAGAAAAAAGGTGAGCGTGAGGCAGAGATGATGAGAATTTACTTATATTAAAACGATTAACCTGTTTTTTATTAGCAACTTGAACAGTCAGGCCCGGTTAGTTAGAATTATTATAATATACCTAATAGAAAGTAAAATTTGGTGGAAGTTGTTATTAAAATCAAGCAAAATATTTTGAATTCTTTCTGAGCTCTATTTTTTAGAGATGAATTTTTTATCTCGTTATTCGTGGTCCTACTGTTTTTATATCATATGAATTTTAAAATATTTTCATCTCCCTTTTAATATATATCTTTTTCTTCGCAAGATATTAGTGGTAAGAATGAATATCTTTTTTATTCTATACTTATGATCATAATGACGATGATATGCTTGTATTTAAAGTTTTCTTATTTTATTTTTTGTTTTCAGATTTTATAATTAGGCTTCAATGCCCTTAATGCATTAATAATCATTTTAGCTTTATTTGTGTACTCTTACTCTAACACACACACATAAAGAGTTTTATAAATACTTTTTTTTCAAAATCTTTAAGTTAATGCTAAAACTTATTTATTTAACAAAATACAATTTAATGTATTTTATATCATGGCAAGAATACGACAGCGACAGCCGAGATTGCAGTGTCAGCAGCAATAGCAGCAGTCTGGGAATACGAAAACAAATCTGTTATGTTGTTGTGAATGCATTTATTAAACATAATTGCATGTGGGCGTGGTTGGTTGAAATTTCTTTGATTAAACTCGATTAAAATCGCAACTTATTTAAAGGAAGTTTAAGTTCTTTTTACTTACTTTTTTTCTTTATTTATTATATATTATTTTTGTTGTATTATTATTTTATGCATCCATATGCTTTGTGTTCGTTTTGATTTGCTTTATAATGTGTTTAATTTGTTTTGTGCGCTACAGCTAAGGGAGCGATTATGTGAGTTTTTAAAATGACTTGGAAAAAGTAAAATATTATTTACTTCAGCGCCATGTTGCTTTAACATAGTCCAGAAACATACTATGTTATACAACAATATATTTTAATTAGCTCTATAGACTGTAGACTAGATTAAAGACTAGGCTATAAACTAGACTATAGACCAGAATATAGATTAGTCTATATACTTGACTACAGACTGTACTATAGACTTGACTATAGACTTGACTACAAACAAGACTATAGACTACACAATAGACTAGATTAGATTATAAACTAGACAATAGACTAGGCTATTGACTAGACTAAGAACTAGACTACAAAATGGACTATAGACAGGACTATAGAATAGTTATAGTTTAGTCTAAATTCATTTAAAATTTAGTTCTAGTTCAGTTCTAGTTCAATTCTACTTCAGTTCTAGTTCAGTTCTAGTTCAATTCTAGTTCAGTTCTAGTTAAGTTCTAGTTCAATTATAGTTTATATATATACTATATATACTATAGACTAGACTATACACTAGACTATAATATAGACTATATTATAGACTAGAAACTTGACTCCAGACTAGACTACACTGGACTATAGACTGGACTAAACTAGACTAGACTTTATAATTTACTATAGACTAGACTAAATGCTAGAATAAATGCTAGAGTATAGACTACATTAAAGGTATTACTGATATAAGAATAGACTTTTACTAGAATATGTTAGCTACATGTTGCATATATGATAAGAAATATTTAACATATGAGCTTAGCAAAATGTTGCTATGACATTTTTTTCTTATCAATATTTTTTTGCATTTAAAGTTTTTGCAAACAGTTATGGAATGAAAGCTTTAGGAATACTAAATCTTTTGGCGTTTATACGGTATATTCAGGTCGATCTTTTTTTCCAGTTCACTTTAAAACTACACACGGTTGATAAATTTAAAAAAGGATTATAACCTGCTTTTAAGGAATTTTTAATCTTCATTATAAGTAGTTTTTTTTCTACATTTTATACCGACCTCTTCTGCTTTATTTTCATTATAAAATATTTTCTGTTTTTTTCCCCCTTCTGCTCTTCACCAACATCTTATACTGCTCATATATGATGGTTTTCTTTTTACTTTAATGCTGCTTCATTCATTGTATTGTAATTATACTTCATAAATCAGTTGACTTTGGGACTCTTTGATTTTTCTTTAGATGTTTAAGTTGTTTTTGTTCTTTCTTTTATTTTTAATATTATTTATTTTCTGTTTTTATTGCAGTTGTGGTATATTGGCTATTTAACGAAATCAAAACTTAAAAAAACAACAACACAAACAAATTCCTGCTAAACGTTAAACAACTATTCAGACCTGGCTTTACAAACTCTTGATTTTCCAATGCGTTTTGTTGCTGTAGTGTAGACTTGTGAATCTTTAAAGGTTGTTTATATGATTTTTTCGCAGTTCTTTCTTTATATTTTCATAAAACTTATAATTAAATAAATTATTGTGTATGTATGCAGATGTATAGGTACGTTTGTGTATGTTTGTGATATTATGTGTTTGATTAATGAAAATCTCAATAAATTATAAGAAAACGAAAGGAAAAAAAACTGAAATTAAAAATAACGAATAAGATCTTAAACAAAAATTTGTGCAGGATGACTAGCATTTATAATATATATTTTTATGTTTTAAATAATAAATGAGATAAAACTAAAATGATTATAACTTTGTTGCAAAGCGTAAAATTAGTTAAGAATTTTGAATTTGAAGTGAAGTGTCTGGCTGGCCAACAATTATAGTGAAATTAAGATTGTTGCCCAACATGTTTACGGCTTTTAAGATTTAATTTGTTTAAAATTCAGAAATTTATAATTTTTTTCTTTTCATATTTAGTTTTGAAATTATAAATTTGTGTAGATGTAAAAGAAATTTGGTATTCTGTATAATGTAGATTATAAAATAGACATATATATGCTGGAAACTTATAAGCAATATATTTCTAATTAAATTTTATTGGAAGAAATATTTTGCATTGCTCACAAATAAAATAAAACTTATTGATAATTAAAATGATAACATGTTGTTAAGAAATTTGTAACAGAAATATGTTGTCAACCTATAGTTGAGATAACATCTACTATATAGACTGTATACAGACTATATACTTCTATTTAAATATTTGGATTTTTTGTTTTCCCAAATACTTTATGGGTTAGCAACAAATTTTTGCTTCGAAAGATCTAGCGAAATGTTATATTTGATCATTTATATTTAAGCTGCAAGTTTATGAAAAATATAAGCATAAAATATTAATTATTATTAATATATTAATTTCAGCAACATATTACTATAATATATATATTTTGGTCTCAGTATTTTTTTTATACTAGTTTTTCTTAAAATTTTTTGCTTAACTTTATTATTTTAAAGAAATTGGCAACTTTTCAAATTTTTTACTATATGATAACTCAATATAGCAATATAGCTCTGCTTAAAAACATTTAACAAAATAATATTAATATAATATTTAATAACAATGGCAATAAGTTTATAAACAATATTAGCATAGCAACATGTTTCGTAAGAAGTGTTGATTTAGCTACATATTGCTGCTACATATTTTTGACTTTACATTGCTTTTAACACCAGTGTTTCTACATATTATTTTGGAATTTTATTTTTTTCTTGACTGTCAACATATTTTCTTTTTTTTTAATACTTTTTAGCTTAGCAACATGTATTACAAATATATTTCTGCGTATAAAAATTTAACTTCTTTTCAACATACATTTCTTAGCAATAAATTTGTGAAAAATATTACCATAGCAAAAAGTTTTGTTAGGTTTAGCAACATATCTCCTAAATATGTCTTTGACTAAGCGTTGATTTTTTGGCATTCTAAAGAAATTCGCAACTTTTGATTATCATATCAACATATTTTGTCAATAATTTTTGTCTCGCAACATGTTGTATTATTAAATTTTTTTAATCAGCATTGCTTTTAATAACAAATTTTCCATATATATTATTTTTGTCATTTTGTTTTTTTTTTTTGTTTTTTTTTTTACCGTTTCCGTAAGTTTTTACTATGTTATAGCTTAGCAAAAGGCTGCAGAAATATAATTCTTCTTAGAAACATTTAAGGAAACACTAATATTCAATATGTATTTCTGAACAACAAATTTATGAAAAATATTAGCTTAGCAACATGTTTAGTCAACAGTTTAGAATTTAACGAAACAACAATTTGCTACATACATACTTCTTAGAAGAATTTTATACAAAATATTGTATATATACTTCGTCTACATATTTTGTTAAGCAACATGTTGATGCATTTTTTTTTTTTTTTTTTTTTTTTTTGTTAAACATTGTTTTCAATACCAATTTTTATATTTTTATATTTTTCTTTTTTTATATTTTTATTCTTTCTTGACTCTAAACGTAATTTTTTACTAATTTATATGAAAATTGCAACATATATCAAAAATATTTTTTGCTTAGAAACATTTTACGAAAGCAAAATTTTCAACATATATTTCTTAGCAACAAGTTTATGAAAAATATTGGTATAGCAATATGTTTTGCTAATATATTAAGTTTAGCAACATGTTGCATTAATATAATTTTGTTTTTAATATTAGTTTTTTTTATTGTAATTTGTTTATAGCTTGTTCATTCTAATGAAATGAATAATTTGTCAATCATAAATTGCAACTAAAATCATAATCTCAATTTGAGCTTTATACCTTTTTCAATTCCCCTATTTTAAATAAAATCTAAATTAAAAATTTCCTCATAAAACATAATTCTATGATATTAAATGAAAAAAATCCTGTTTATTTATCTTTTTAATGTGTAAATTTTCAATATCTTTGCAACACTATAATTAACACAAATCCAGTTTAGAACGGACATTCAAAAGACACCAACAACTGAAATTGAACATCATCTACCACATTAACTTAAACATAATTTCTTACCACATCATTAAATGTTGGCAACACATTTCATTCAAGCATTTTTTCCTTTTTATGTTGTTGTAACTAACTAAAACACTACTATAAAAAAAAAGAACAGAATAAAGAGAGAAGAAACCAAAGAAGGAGGTCGCTTGATCAATTAAAAAATACTTTACGATATTACTTTGCAACAAGGCAAAAACAACATCATTTGTGAGAAAATAACGAAAATAAACTAAAGAATAACAGAAACATGAAGTTATCAGCAATTGTTTTATTTAAAATTTAACACACCCCACCCCACATCATGTTAAGGTGGTCCTTTTCTTAAAAGAAAAAATCAGTTAACAAAATATAAAGACTGTTACTCAAAATTATATGTAAAATTATTACTTAAAAAATAAAAATTCAATAATTTTTACCTCAAAACAGGCTTACTTCCTTTTTTGTTTTAGTGTCATAATTTCTCAATGAAACCATTAACATGCCACTTAAGGTAACTTTGCAAAATGTTGCTGCTAAGGTATGCCAACAACTCCTCCTTAAAGTTATTTCATTGTTTGTTGCAAATGTATAAATTATTATTACCTTTTTTACTATAATTGTTGGCCTCGTGCCATTCAGTAAAATTAACAATAAAAATTATTTCGCAATGATTTCGAAAAGAAATTAACATAAATATTTATTAGTATAATGAACTAAACTGATCAGAGTCTCTGAAAAAAGTAAACTGGTAAAGAAGTTGAATATTGAAAATTAAAAATTACAAAATATTTTGCGTTAAAAAGGGAAATGAGAAAATAACCATGATGTTGATATCAAAAAAAGAAAATGCGGCTTTTAACCCTTAAATAAATTGCATAAAATCAATATGTGAGGTACTTTTTAGAAATTTATATTTTAAAATGTCCTGTGGAACTGAAAATACTGAAAAATTTTAATTAAATTGGAATAATTTTATTCCAAAATTATTATATTTCTTCCTTCAAACTTTGTTACATTAAAAATATTTCTAAGAAAAATTAAGTTATTCTTTATTAAAGATAATAACAAGTTGCAGAAACATAGTTAGTTTAGCAATAAGTTGCCGAAACATATAGCTCAGCAACATATTAACATTCCGGCAAAAAAGTAACTAAAAAAAAGTTGAAAAAATCATAATTTTAACATTGTGTTGTTATTGGAAGGAAGTATTTAGTGCTGAAAAAAGGCTACAAAAGTTCCTTTTTTAACACATGGTATTCATTGTTAGGATATTCTTCTTTTATGCTTCTTGGTCATTGCTTTTAAAGTACTTCTCTTAAAGCTATGTTTTTTATTTTTTAATAAAACTTCTGTTTTAGCCTTATTAAGAGATAACAAAAATACTTTAAACTTCGTAAAACTTTAATTTTCTTAGAAATTATTAATGTTTTTCCCTGAGAAAAAAACATTTATTTTTACTTTTTTGGAAGTAATAATTAAAAAATTAATTTAAAAAAAAAACACAAAATATGCACTTAGTTATACTTTTAAAGTGGTGAAAATGTTATTTTTTCAAGTAATTGATCGTTTTTTTTTCTGGGCATAATGCTGGACTTAAAATTTTGTATATTTTGTATAAATAATTTTGAAATTACAAAAAATATAAATAATTTTAAAATTGGAAATATTTTTAACATTAAGAAATGAAAAAATAATATTAACAATTTATTCCTTTAAACACTTCTCTGGCAACATTATTTTTAATTAATTTAAATTTCTTAAAGATTGTCTTAAAAGAGCAGTATATACTCTTTCTCTCTTAGGTTCACCAAATATAAATTTCTTTTATCTAATATTATACTTGATTATCCAAAAACTAAAGAAAAAATTTACATATAAACTGAACACGCAAATATGTAATTTATTTTTGGCAAAAAAAAAAAAAAAAAAAACTCCAGCCACTTTTACAGCAGCCTCATATAAAATAAAATCTAATAGATGTGTAGAAAAGTATGGCAAGTCCAATTAAATTACTTTTTGAATATCAAAACGAAAAATTAAAGAATTTCCAGTAAACAGCAAATGGGTGGAGAAGGAAGCTAAAGAATACAAACGCATAACCACAAACTACAACTTGGGCAATAAGGAAAATCAAACGAAATGGAGGTAACATTCATTTAACGAAAATTGTAAACGCCAAAAGCGTCACATAAGAGTTTGCAAAAAAACTAGAAAAAAATTAACAAAACGACCGCACACTTTAGTAATAAGAACTAAATGTACAACCTTTCTCTGTTGCTCTAACCTTACAACATAGTTGACTGGAGTAGCATACTTAGAGGTGGTAGTGCAAGTATAAATTTATATTTATAGGTATATTTATTTATGCTTATAAAAGTAAATGTACATATATAGTTTGATTCTTAAAATGTTGTTTGTGGTACAGTGTTGGATATCTGTATCTCAATATCCTTTTAGATTTTGCTACAATTTTAAAATATACATTTACTAACCAATACACTCCGTTAAAGGAGGCAAATGTTTACCAATAAATGGGACTTGATAAGCGGCCTAAATTACAAATAACTAAAAACAAATAACTGAATTTTAGATTAGAGTATATATACGAAAATAGATTAGGCTATAATTCTGGCTATATACAAGACCGTAGGTTATAAACTATGGTATAGATTGCGGATTAAATAGTAATTTTACAGTCTATAGAATAGATCATAGGCTAAACAATGATATAGACTATATACTAGATTATGGTATATACTATAGGCTAGATTATATACTATAGAATAGTCTATAGGTTAGACCATAGAATAAACTGTATGCTAGACTATAGGCTAGAGTATGGAATATAAAATAATATACTTATTTATTTAATATCCAATAGAATAACAATTTCTTACAGACTAGCATGCATATTATTCTTAAAGCTATTTAAGTATAGACTACAAACAGAAACTACAGAATAGACTATGGAATAGGCTATAGACTACACCATATACTAGACCATATACTAGGCTATAGACAAGATTATGGAATAGACAATAGACTGGACAACTGTATGAACTATTGAATAGATTATAAAGTAGACTATTGGATTATGGAATATACTATAGGCTATACTATAAAATAAACTATAAACTAAACTATATAATAGGCTATAGGCTATACCATAGAATAGACTGTAGACTAGACTATGAAATATACTAAAAGCTAGATCATGGAATAGACAATAGGCTATACTATAGAACAGAAAGAATAGAATAGAATAGAATAGAATAGAATAGAATAGAATAGAATAGAATAGAATAGAATAGAATAGAATAGAATATAATAGAATAGATTAGAATAGCATAGAATAGAATGGATTAGAATAGCATAGAATAGAATAGAATAGAATAGAATAGAATAGAATAGAATAGAATAGAATAGAATAGAATAGCATAGCATAGAATAGAATAGCATAGAATAGAATAGAATAGAATAGAATAGAATAGAATTGAATAGAATTGAATAGAATTGAATAGAATTGAATAGAATTGAATAGAATTGAATAGAATTGAATAGAAATGAATAGAACTGAATAGAATTGAATAGAATTGAATAGAATTGAATAGAATTGAATAGAATTGAATAGAATTGAATGGAATTGAATAGAATTGAATGGAATTGAATAGAAATGAATTGAATTGAATACAATAGAATAGAATAGAATAGAATAGAATAGAATAGAATAGAATAGAATAGAATAGAATAGAATAGAATAGAATAGAATAGAATAGAATAGAATAGAATAAAATAGAATAAAATAGAATAGAATAGAGTAGAATAGAATAGAATAGAATAGAATAGAATAGAATAGAATAGAATAGAATAGAATAGAATAGAATAGAAAAGAATAGAATAGAATAGAATAGAATAGAATAGAATAGAATAGAATAGAATAGAATAGAATAGAATAGAATAGAATAGAGTAGAATAGAATAGAATAGCATAGCATAGAATAGAATAGAATAGCATAGAATAGAATAGAATTGAATAGAATTGAATAGAATTGAATAGAATTGAATAGAATTGAATAGAATTGAATAGAATTGAATAGAATTGAATAGAATTGAATAGAAATGAATAGAACTGAATAGAATTGAATATAATTGAATAGAATTGAATAGAATTGAATGGAATTGAATAGAATTGAATGGAATTGAATAGAAATGAATTGAATTGAATAGAATAGAATAGAATAGAATAGAATAGAATAGAATAGAATAGAATAGAATAGAATAGAATAGAATAGAATAAAATAGAATAGAGTAGAATAGAATAGAATAGAATACAATAGAATTGAATAGAATAGAATAGAATAGAATAGAATAGAATAGAATAGAATAGAATAGAATAGAATAGAATAGAATAGAATAGAATAGAATAGAATAGAATAGAATAGAGTAGAATAGAATAGAATAGAATAGAATAGAGTAGAATAGAATAGAATAGAATAGAATAGAATAGAATAGAATAGAATAGAATAGAATAGACAATAGGCTATACTATATAATATACTATAAAATACACTATAGAATCTACTATAGATTGCTGTTCATAAATCTCCTGCAACAAAAATTATTTGTTATTAGCTCGTTAAACAAGGCTTCAATGTATTTATAAAATTAAAATAAATAACGTATGTTTCTTGGTGTCATTGCTGTTTTGCTTAGCTTTACTTGTTTAATATTGAAGACGTTGATGTTGATATTATTGTTTTTGTTGTTCTTTCTACAGATACTGATGTTGCTATTGATGTTTTTTCCTCTTGTTGCTGCTGCTATATGTGTAGAATGTGTAGTGTAAGTGTAATTAAAATCCCTTGATTAATATGTAAATTTAATGAGATTACGAATGAATTCAACGAATAAGATTAGGAGGAATTCAAAGTGGGGCCACAAAACTTTCCAAACAAACTAACAACTGACAACAACTACAAAAACGACGACACTAAAGCAAATGAGGTTATAAAACTAAATATAAATATATAGAGACTTTTTCACTTACCGTGGTACATACTATATGTATGTATGTATGTATGTATGTATATATGTATGTATGTATGTATGTATATATGTATGTATGTATGTATGTAAGTAGGAATTTTATTTAATATTAAAACCAAAACGCATTTGGACGTTGAAGATGTTGAATAGTGTTGCAATATGATGAGTCTGAAGGTGCTGATGCTGATGAAGATGATGAGGTGGAATACTGCAACAAAGCTGATAATGATGATGATGTTCTATAACTGGCAATGAGTTCAAGTTTTCAACTAAACTAAATATATATATCGTATTTTTGTTGTTGCTATATTTATTTGCCACGTATAAATTCTATATATGAGTTCAGGTATGTATGGAAAATCAACCGTAAATGGTTACAATTTTAACTTCTTTTATTTATTTTTTTTTTTTTTTTTTTTTTTTTTTTGGATGATATTTTGCATATAATTTTCACTTCGTTACGTTATGTACTCGAGAATTTTATATTAAGTATTATTTTATGTATACCCTCACTATTGCCACCAACAACTTCAACACCATTACCACCACCACCACCATCATCGAAAGACATTGATACCATTAAACATTTGCATCTTTGCACAGGCTTCATGAGCAATGAGGTGGCTTTTTGCAAAAAAGGTGTTGTGGTATGGTGTTTTGTCTGCCACCATTGATATGTACATATGTTTGTTTGTGTTATGTTGTTTGTTTTATAATGTTTGTCGATGGTTATTCTGTATAGTAAGTATGCATGTATGTATGTAATGCATATGTTTATACATATGGTTGGACATATAAATGTACTTTAAAGTTTTCTGTTTTGAGCCCTTGTTAACATTTTCCTTGGAAGGTTTTGGCGATATATACTTGAAATAATCTTTGATATTTTCTTAAAGGCCCACCCAAAGTGTTTTATGCTAAATGGGGAAAAACAAGATGAGAAAAAAGGAGTATTAAGAAAAGGCTTAAATTTTACAATATCTAACCGAACAACAACTGCCAATATGTTTATAAAATTTATGGAATTGTATCTTAAGATGTAATTAAAATTGAAAACAAACAGTCAAGGAGTATTAGAGCTAAAGAAGAATTATAAGAAAGAAAATTGGGAAGGAAAAAAAAGACAATTTTAAAATTAAACAAAAAGAAAAAAATAATAATCCTTATTGTTAATCTTACTGTTTTTGAAATACAAATATATTTTCAACTAGCAATATATTGCTGAAATAAATTTTAGCAAAATTTCTAATTTTGTTAATAATTATTTTTTTAATTTAAAATTAGCAACATAATGCATCCAAATCCTAGAAGAAATAAAATTTCTCTAATTTGCAACATGTTGTATGAATATTTTATGTGTTGTAAATTATCTTAGATATTTTCTAGACATGTTGCACAAACAAATTGTTTATGTTTTTTTTTTTGTTTCATTTAGCTTTATAAAATATTCTTCGCTTCATTTACGTTTGAAAATAAATTATATATCTATATATGTAAGTGCTTGTAACATGTTGTTGCAACATGTTGCATGCAATTTTTTCCTTATAATAATTTTTAAAATTTGTCATTAATTTTATTTATAATATCAATGTGTTGACTGATACTTAAGTTTATAAAAATAAATAAAATATATGGCAGCAATAACTTGCGGCAAGTTAAAATGTTGTAAATTTATCAATAATATTATGACAGCTTTAAAAAAAAACTTATAATTTATAAAAATAAATATTGATAAACTTCATTTACTTATTTAGTTAAAAATAATTGTTTGATGGAACCTTGTTACAAACACACTTTTAAATTTTTATCAATTTATGTTTGTAGCCAATACTTAGTAAATTACATGTTGCGGCCTCTTTTTATTATATTATGGCTAATTTGATATATGAATTTTGTTTTCTTTAGATCTTATTAAAAAAAATGCAAATGCACTACAACTAGCAACATGTGGCAAGTACAATTATATGTTTAAAAGTTTAATTTAGTTCTATTTTAGGAGAAAAGTAAGAAAATTTACATTTTTAACATATTGCAACATGTTAAAATATTAATGTTTTTGTAATTTTTTAGAATTTTAATATTGCTTTCTACGGAAATTTATTCAAGAGCGTATTTTGATAGGAAAACCAACCTTCAACCTATTTTAATATTTATATTTGAATAGTTATTAAAGGTTTAATGTAGACAGTTAAAGAAGATATAATTTTGTTACGAAAGTTAATATATTTGCAACTTTCCACATGTTGCAAAATCAATTTTTTTTATTTTTTATTTAAATTTTTAACGTTATTTTTAATGGAAATTTATCCAAATGTATATTTTAAAATGAAAAGTCCAATTTACAACATGCTGCAATACTAGATTTTTCAATAATTTTTAGAAATTTAATGTAGGCAGAAAAGTTAGACGAATTTTGTTCACGCAAGGTAATGGTTTTTTTTACAATACAATATTTTTCAATATATTTTTTAAGTAATTTAATGTACAGTAAATGTTGAAGATTTTTTTATCGAAAAATATAGCTCTGCAACTTGCTACATGTTGCAAGTTGTACTTTTTTTGGAAAAATATGTGCGTAAATAAAATGCACCTTATTTTGATAGCAAAAACCCATCTTGCAGCATGTTGCTCTATAACATTTTATTACTTTTTTTTTAATTTTTGGCAATTACATAAGTTGAGGTATTTCTTTGCGAAGTTAATATTTTGGAACCTTGCCACATGTTGCAAGATACTTTTCTTTGGGAACGCATAGTATGTAAATATAAAATGTATCACTTTTTACGAAAATCCTGTTTTTATAGAAAAAATACAACTTGCAACATATTGCAATATTCGATTCTTTTAAATAAAATTTTGCAGCAAAATGTAGGAATTAAAAATTCCTTCTTTATAAAAATAAATAGCTGTCACATGTTGCAAGATGGACTTTTTTGAAAAAATATAAAAAGACGTTATATTTTAGTAAAAATGTATTTTGATAGTAAAAACTCAGCTTTCACCATATTGCAATATTAGACTAAAAAATTTAAGGCAGACGGTAAAAATAATGGCTTGTTTTATGAAAACTAATGGTTATGTAACTCTCCACATGTTACAGGAAAGATTTTCTTAAAAAAAGATAATCGAAAATACAAAGAATTTAATTTGTTACTAAATTTTGACTTACAGCAAAAATTCAGCTTATAACAAATTGAAATGTGGGAATTTTCAATCAACATTAAGAGCAGGGGTATTTATTTAACTACTGCTAAGAAATATTAAATGTTTTGGAACTTGCCACATATTGCAAGTTTAGTTTTTTCTGAAACATAATAAAAGGGTTATTTTTTAAATTTTAATAGAAATATTTTTTTAAGTTTCGCAAATTTAAAAACATAATTATTATGGAAAAAAATTTTCTCAAACATTTTTCCTGTAGATTATTAATTTTAAGTTCTCAACTAATTACTCACTTTTTCAATTAAAAATCAATTTCATTCCAAATTAAATTCACCTGTCATTACCATTTTACAATCCATTGAAATTCGACAATATGCTGCTCTAAATCAATAAAAAATTTCAACAAAAATGTTATCTTAACTTAATTTATTTCTTATCTCTGGTAATATAAAATCAATTAAAACTCAAACATTAATGTTTTACATAATGCAACATTTCTTAAACTCGAAACAGCATGTGACAATTTAAGCAACAACTAAGATAAAAACTATTAAAATGTGACACTAATACAACATACTTCTCGACTGACTATTCAAAGCATTAAAGTCCACAACAAATAGAAAAAATCACCATCAAATTAAACTAGTTTAATTCAACACTTATTAAACATTTCTAATTTATGCATAATTTAAACATTTTAGATGTTAAACGAAATTCAATAGAAAAAAATTTAATCAAATATTGACATTTTTTTTTTTTACTTCATGATATGTGAATAAAAATTGCATGCTATTAAAATAATATAGATTAAATTTAATTGCATATGTATGTGAACATTTTAAGCAAAAATGATAAGAAAACAACAAAATATAATTAGAATAACACGAATATTTTTTTCAATATAAATTTTCAATTATACTTATTAAGAACCGCAAATAATTAAGCAACATTGTTGCCCAAGTATTGGGTTTTTTTGTAGCTACAAAATATTTCCTGGTAAAGCAAAAAAGTATTGATTAAGAATAGATGACTACTGCACTATGCAAAAAACGTTTACAGGTAAATTTTTATATTGGTACTATAAAATTATAAAAAAATCTATATTTGGTTTTGCTCTATTTCAATGTTGCTATCACTATTTTGTTCTTGTTGTTGTTATAGCTGCTGTATGTTGCTTAATTTTATATTATGCGATGATGCGATTCATGCCGCGCTGTCACCTATTTTAACATGTATACGGTGATGATAGTTAAGCATAAAAGAAATTAAAATTAAACTGAATTCACCACCAGCGGGCAATTGACTACAATTTCATTTGTAGCCTCTTTCTTGGCTTGACTTGGTTTCAGCTCATACCTTGCTTAGCTGACTACCACACGAATATTATATTTATTTTATATTTTTTTCTGTTTCTAGAGTCCGTGTTTTTATTAGTCTTGATTAAGGTGGCTTCTTCTTAAATGAATTTTAACTGTGTTTTGGTCATAGATTGTATTTAAATTCCTATGGTGTTTGCTGTTGTTGTTGCTGCTGATGCTATAAAATAGTGTGGTAAATGTTGAGATGGCAAACTAATTTCGAAAAAACATAATTCATAATTTTGCAACAAAGGAACAAATGAAAACAAGAAATGATATGTGACAGAAGAGGTGGGAATTTGATTGTATGGAAAATTAGAAAATAAATGTAAAAAAATAAAGAAATTTTTTGCAATTTTTAAAAAGAAATTCTTGTGTATTTTGTATTTTTAATAAATTTCTTAGCAACATGTTGTTGGGCATAGAGATTTCTCAAAGCTATACCATATATTTCTTAATTCTTGTAATACTAAAAAATATAGTTATAATTTAGAAAACCTTAAGAATTTGTAAAAATAAACTCTTTGGACTAAAGCAGCTTGTTGGTTACGTTGGTTGGGGAAAAATTGGCCATATGCTGAACATGAAAATAAAATAAAAAAATAAATGTACAAAATAACAAAATTATTGGCAACATATTTGTGGATATAGAAATAATTTTATAGCCTATACTACAGTATTTGTCAACATGTTGCTGGACATTTTTGTATATGATTAATAAAAAAAAAAATAATCCAGATTTTGTAAAAAAAAAATTCTAAAGTGAATTTTAAATCCACATTATTTATCTCCTTAAATGTAATAATAAAATTTTTTGTAATAATTTTGTAATTTTGTAAGAAAACTATTTTAAAATTAAACATTTTAAAAGAAATTATAAACTTTAATATTTCGTAAAAAAAACTTCAAACACAGCATATTTGTATCTCTTTGAAACGTTGCAATAAAGTATTTTCTGATAATAAATAAAACTGGTATAAAATGAAACATTTTTAAGGAAGTCTTAATTTCTTTAAAATGCTTAGTAAACAAAATAAATATTAAAGCAAAAACTCAAAACTGTAATTATTTCAACTGTACTATTGTAAGAAAATTTTTCCTAAATTATTACTGTAAAATTGTCGAGAAATATATTGCGAGAAAAATTTTCTAAATATTGCAAAATAATATTAACAAATATAATGTGCAAAAAATTAAAAAAAAAAAAAAAATTATATTGATGCATTATTTCTCCAATGTGGAGGAATATGTATCTTAAATATAAATCTTAAACATGTATGTTACTAGAAAAATTAACCAATAATTTTTAATTTTTAGGATAAAAATTTATGTTGCCCAAATGTATTTTCAAAATGAATATGCTACATTAAAATATTAAGAACAATAACATTTACTTTAATATATTGATAGTAATTAGAGTTGCAGATACATATTACTTACACAAAAATTTGGACATGTTTTTATAAATGAAAATTTTATACAATTTGCAGAAACATAATATAGCTACATGTTGCTAAGGAAAATATTTAGAAGCAGATTACATTAATTAAAATACAAATTTCCTATAAAAACGTTGCGAAATTATGCTTCTAAACCAAAATATTGACAAAACGTAATTTTTTATGAAAAAAAAGTATATTTCATGGACCAAATTATATATAAATATGATTAAAAAAATTTAGAAGAAACTTATGGTTCTTAAAAATAATATATTTTTCCTTTGGCTACATGTTGCAGTTCATGTTTTTAAATACACAATTTTAATACTTTAATTTTTAAATCTACTCAGTTCTATAACAAATAAATCTTATTTCAAAATTAATGAAATATTCTACTGATATAAATAAATATCTCAATAGAACTTTAAATCATGATCCAACGTTTTCACATCCTTTTAAGATATCTTAAACTTAAACACTCCTGTTCACAGTTTAATTTTTTTTTTTAATCATAAACTAACATAATTATTAATTAAAAATCATAAATTTATAATAAAACTTGTACAATTATTTTTCGTAAATCATTATTAAGAAAAACTCAAAACCCACTGCCAGAAAAATCTTAAAAACATAAAACTCATTTATAACCATGGCCGCTTGCTTTACTGGTAACAAAACAAAAATGACAATCAATGCTAAACATTTACAACTTTTGAACATACACAGCATTAGTACTAGCAGTCTGCACTTAACTGTGGAGAAGAAGCAAGAGCAAAAAAAAAAAATACAAATCTTTAAACTATAACAAGGAATATGCAAACAGGCCAACAAACACCATCTACTCCACCTCTTGCCTGCCTTATTGCATCCACATCAATAGAAAAAAAAGCTGTTCTTAAAATGTTGCTAAACTCTACACTTCTTAAGAAATACACCATGGGTTTATATCTACATACTTACTTATATACAAGCTAAAGAAGTTAAGTGTATGTTTAACTCACACCTCATGCTTTACAATTTAACTCATAATCATTAATTTGACTGCAAATGAACAAAAATGTACATATGCAACTGTTGTAGTTATAACAGCAAAACAGCACCAACAACAATGACAGTAACTATACTATCAACAAAATGCAGCAACAATAACGACAACAACCACATCATCAATAATTATTATTACTTTGCATTTGTTTATATGTATGTATGTATGTATGTATGTATATATGTACTAGCAACATTTAATATCTTTACAAAACTAAAGGTATTTTAGTCATACACACTTATATATTTGTATGTTCATTTTGCTGGCAACATTGGCCTACGTTACTGTTTTTTATTTTTATTTTTTTGTTATATGTGAACTCGTTTATTTAAGTAGAACTAGGATCTTAATAGTCTAAAGAGGAAAATTTGCTGCATTTTACATGCATTAATATGATTCCTTATTGTATGAACGATATTTTTACTCATAATAACGATTTATATTAATGAGCTTTAAGTTTTTTTTACTGTTTTTTTTTTTCTTTTTGCAAAAGAAGAGGTAAAATAAATGTGTTTGTGTATAATTCACTTACGTTGCACCTCACCAAAAGACATCATCTGAACTAAAACCACCTCCTTTGTTGAGCTACCTAGAAAAAGAGGATGTGTTTAGTTTATTAGGAAATGAATATTTTAGGAAAACATTCAAATGTAGTTTTGATGCAAAAGTATTATAATCTGTTTTGCATCAGAGAGAAATTTTAAAATTTATAAACAAAGAAAGACATTTTTTCTTTTTAAATTGTTTTGTTTTTGCACAACTTAAAATATCTATTGTATAATTAAAAATAACTCGTAGCCACTTAATTATTTTTGAAATGTATGTTTTTAAATTAACAGATTATTTATAGCAACACACAATGGGGCCAATCGTAAAATGAAATATTTGGAAAAGTTGTAGAGGACGACCTACAACTTCTCTTAAAAAAAATTATCATGTAGTCACTCTTTAATAATACGAGATAAGTCATAGGGAGTTATAATAAAAGTTTCAAAAAATTTTAAGTTCTATAAATCAAGTTCGATTTAAATAATAAAGTTAAAACGATATTCAAGCTTGAGTTTTCAGTTTTTTTTTTAATTTTTTGCCTGGACTTTATTTAGATTTTCGAGAATTAGTACTGAGGTATGTGGAGGAATTTTTTTCTAAAAATATTCTGTACTTTAAAATAAATTCGGAAATAACTTTTGGATTATTTCAATGCGTCTAGCCGTGAAAAAATGTTCAAAGTCAGCACTCTGAAATCAGTATGAAAAGTGGCTACTTTTTTTTACTAAAATACAGTACAATTCTTTTAATTTTTTCTCAAAGTTCATAAATTTTTTTCATTTAAATTTTTCATAAGATAAGGTTTTTCAAATGGTTAATAAGAAAATTTTAAATTGATTTAGATTGATTTAGATTTGCATCCTATATTGGTCGAAAATTTTGAATTTAAAAAGAATCATGTTTAGCACTTGATAGAAAAAGAAATGTCACGTGAGTTTTTTTTTCAAATTTATTGATGATATTTTATTAAAAAATATATTTGGATCGATTTACTATTAAAATACTTCAAGCCCGACCAAAAACGAATGCAGAAGTGCAAATTTTACGAAAAAAGTAATTTTTTCAAAAGACTTTTTTAAATAGCACAAGAAAGCATATTATCACTATATTATTACTATTATTTCTTATACATTGTATAAAATGAATATCACTGCTGCAAAAGTCACAGCTTCAACAACCAATTTTTTGACAATTTTTCAAAATTATTTCAACTCATAGTTTGGGAGATACAGATTAATTATCAAAAATTTTGCGTGCAATATGTTAGCAAATATAAAAATTTAAATTTTCACATAATTGTTTTGTTAGCTTGAAACTTTTAAGGTTTTAACATTAAATTTTATAATTTATTTCTAGCAATATGTTGCTATAAAATAAGATCATAAAAAAATATGGTTTTTTTAAAGTAACAAAAATTTATTTTAGAATTTAATTTAAAATATGTATTAGAAGTTTCATGCTACAATACAAAACAATTCGAAACATATTGCTAGAAATATTGTCATCAATTTAAAAATGTTGCGGTCTACTTAAAATGTTTATTAACTTTACAAAAAAAAAAAAAAAAAAAAAAAAAAAACCTTTAAAGTAACAAAATTTAATTTTAGGATTTATGCTACAATAAAAAACAAAACGAATCATGTTGCTGCAACATTGCCATCAATTTAAAAATGCTATGATGTACATACAATTTTTATTGACTTTACTAAAAAAAAGTTCTGACAATGCTATTTATACAACAGTTTGTAAACATGTTGTTAGAAACATTTTCTAAAAATTTTATAATAATAAAAATTAATGTAAGTTAAGTTAAAATTACACGGCTTTTCATTTTCTCTAAAGTTATAATCAAAAATATTTTATTTATTGCAATATGAGTCTACTCATATTGCTAAGGAGTAGCAACTTGTACTCAATATGGAAATATGGAAAATAGAATGTAATCATTACTTATAAACTTAAAGAAAAGCATGTTTTCAAACAAAACAATGCTTAAAAAATTTTTATCAGTAAAATATTGCAAAACTTTTATTGCTAACAATTTATGTTGACTCAAGACTAAAACATGATTCCAAGCAGAGATGTTGCTGAAGCATTATAGATACTAAATAATTAATTGAAACAATAGCTAAATTATGTTGTCAATCAATATATGTTACAGTAACAATTAAAATATTGCTATTACTTGCTCGCACCACAAATGAATATGTTCCTAAGCAACGCATCTTATGTCAGCATGTTGCTAAGCAACATTTGTTATAATAAAGTTTAAAAAAAACTATCTAGCAACATGCTGGTATATAGTATTAAGTGCATAAACATTAAGATATTTTTTATTTCTTGCTTTTTTTCCTTATGATCCTTTGGACACTTTTTAGATTTTATTCGATTTGTTGCTAAAAACCTAACTGTGTTATTATTCACATAAAAAAAACAATACCTTATTTTTGCCTATCACCAAGTAATAATATTTTATAATTGAAACAATTAAAAAATACAGAAAAATTTTAGCAACATGTTTCTAAAACAAGCTCTACTTAGTATATATTTCCCTATCATTTATGTAAAGCTCTTTAACAATTCATCATCTACTCAATTATGACACTGTAGTTCCATTCAATTTTCTACTTCGCTTATATTCACATTGCATTTACTGCAGCTTGTTTATCTACTTGGTCATAATAATCATACTCATATACCTAAATTCATAATATCATCATATCTTATGCATACACATACTTACTTATCTGCCTCCAACAAGAACACATTCATATAAACATAATATATATGAAAAGTATAAACCTGGCAACATTTAGATGTTGCTAGAAGTTGTATTTAACAAAACTTACTCCGTACTATATATTTTTTCATTTCTTTAAATTGTTATGTCGTGTTTGTGTACAAATTATCTAAAATGTTCATATATGACGACAAACTTTAGCTGCAGCCGTTTTAACTCCCCACCTGAGTGTATGGACGTCTTTGCATCTTAGCCATTTAAATAAACTAAGTAAAAGTCCTTTATAGCGCCTACATTGGCGCTCATTTTTGCTTCATTACGTTTTTGGTCATTAGCAATTATCATTATCATTACCATACCATTGCGAATGAACATTTAATTTTGTTTACAGCAACAAAAACAATAACAACAACATCGATAGTATTTGCAGCAACACAGACGACCATATTTCCTCTTTCATTTCGTTTACGACAAAACAGTATTGTTGCTGTTAGTTTTTATGTGATTGTGACTCTATGTGAGTATGAGTTTATGTGTATGTCTGTTGCTTTAACTTCAAGCTCCACTTATAGTACGTACTTAGTATATGTATAATGCTACTCGTAAATCTTCAAGGCGTCTCTCAGCTCATCTTGCTACAAATGAGTTTTAGTTTTAACTTTTGTTTATTGCTGTTGTTGTTGCTGCTACATTTGCCTGTTTTTCTTTAGCTTTTTATTTATTCCCATATAACTGTTAAGTTATTCTCCTGATGAGCAGCAAATACATTGCATGTATTCGTATGTAAGTATTTTTTGTGTTTTTTTTTCTTTTGTGTTAAATTCAAAATTGATTTTCTTATACTCTTCTTTTCTTTATTGTTGCTGCTGTTGGTGCTTTTGAGCTTTAATTAAATAAGATTAATATGACTGGTTTTTGGTTACAAAAATTGAATAAAGAAAAAACTTTTAAACACAAGATATCAAATCAATCAAATTAGTAATGTTCAAATAATTGCAGAGGTGAAAATTGATAGAACTTGATTAGCGAGTAAAGAAATTAAAAAAAAAAATAATAAATAAATAAATGAGTTAAGCAACATGTTGCTGAGAAAAAATGATAACATGATAAAAGATTGGAAAGAACTAGAAAAATGTTAAGAAAAATTTGATAACGAAAATATTTAAATTGGATTCTGAAAGACAGACGGAAATATTACAGTAATATTGTTGAGTTTTAATTATCATGGGCAACATAATTCACATAATGATTTTTTGAATCGTTTCTAGAAACATTGTCATAAACAAATTTGAAATGTAAAAGGGGAAAAAAATAATTTATTTCTTAAATGACAATTTCAAAAGCATATATATTGATAACTTTTTTGTTTAAATTTTTAGGATTTTTTTTTTTTAATTAAAAACAAAAATAATAATTTTCGTGAAAACTTTATACATAGATTTTACAATTTGTGGCAACATAGTATACAAAGTTAAAATATTAATTAAGCATCACCTTTTAATTTTAAAAATTTATTTGTGATGGTTTTCAACCGCATTAGTTGTATAAAAATATTGTAAGCATATTGCTTGCAAATCCGAAATATTTAAAACAACAAAAATTTTTCAATTTGCAAAAATTATGTATACAAATAAGTTCAAATAACATTTACGAATTAATTTTTCTATTTTTAAAAACCCATTTGTGATTCTTTCTAATAGCATTGATTGCATAAAATATATGTAAACATGTTGCAGCAACATATTAAAAACTTTTAATTAAATTAGCAAAATTTTTAGGCAAATGAAAGCTTAAATTAAAAAAAAAAAAAAAAATTATAAACATGTTGAAGGTTTCTAAATCTATAAAGCAATAAAACACTTTGATTTAAATTTTCTGTTAAGAGAAGAAGAGAAAAATTAAGTCAGTAATATTTTTACACAAATGAAAACTTATTATATCAGAAAATACAGCTAGCAGCATTCTTAATGTTAATAAATCTGCAAAAATAATATTGCTTTAAAGCATTTCTAACTTTAAACAGAAATTGTTTATAAATCTATAAAGCAACAAAAAAGTGTTAAACATTTAAAATTGAAATTTGTTTTTAAGAAAGAGGAGAAAAATTAATTTAACAACATTTCTGCGAAAATTAATGTTATAAATCTGAAATTTTTATAAATGTAAAAAATTTTTTTTTTTTTAAATTTTAATTTATTCAAAAAAAAATAATAATAATAATAATAAATAATACATAAATAAATAAAAGAAAAATTAAGTTTACAGTATTTTTATATAAATGAAAACTTTAATTTAAACAGAAAAATATGTTGAATGTTTATAAATCTGTAAAAAATAGCTCTATAAAATTTTAATTAAATAATAATAATAACAACAACAACAATAATAATAATAATAATAATAATAATAATAATAATAATAATAATAATAACTAAAAATTAATTTAGCAACATTTTTAAATAAATGAACACTTGATTTTTAATAGAAAAATGCAGTTTGCAACATTTTCGCTTTCATGACAATTTTAGAGAGAAATTGTTTGTCTACTTTAAAATAAAATACAAAACAATTCCAAAAAATTGTTACGGTAATATTTCTAAAATATTAAAAAATAATTTAAATATTAATATATAATTTTTTATTTTAAAATTTAAACCTGATACAGCAACGAACGAAGAAAAATAGTATTTCAGTTTACATTTCTAACATAATAATTATAAAGGTAGGTTGCTAGTGTAATTGTCATAAATTTAAAAATTATTTCAATGTTTAAAATTTTACTTTAGTACAAAGGGAGAACAGCTCTGAGTGCATATTGAGTGCAAATGTTTTATTGGACATGTCGTCAACAACATTGTGGCAAATTTTAGAAATCATAAATGTAACTCATATTTATTTTAAATTGATAATATTAATTAACTTTTTAAATTTTTGTGAAGATTTATATGCAACTTTTTTTATTAATTCATTAATAATCTAAAACATATTTCTAGCAGCATTGTAGCAAAATAAAATATGAGTAAAAATTAGAGAAATTTGATTTTATTTTATAAATACAACAAAAGTAACAACACATACTTTGTTTATATATCAGTCATATTACTAGCAACATTATCTATCAACTTATGTGTTATAAAAAATATAAAAATGTTGCAGGTGATTTATTTTATTTAATATCTCAGCAAAAAAAGAACTGAAAAAGTAATGAATTTAACATTGTATTGTCATTGGAGGGAAGTTCTCTTTTTTAACTCAAGTTCATTTTTATGTTTTTTTGTTCATTGCTTTTGAAAATTTTCTCTTAAAATTATGTTTATAAATTTTTTTTATAAAAATTATGTACTAGACTTATTTTAATTTTCTTAGAAATTATTAACATTTTTTCTGCAAAAAATACCTTCATTTTCACTTTTTTTGAAGCACAAAGTATGCTCTTAGTTATACTTTGGAAATGGTGAAAATGTTAATTTTTGGAAGCATTTGATCGTTTTTTTTTTTCTGCCGACATATTATCGACAATGTAAACTTATTGCTGGTGATTTGAAAACAAGTTTCTAGCAACATTTTTCAAAACTATATATTTAAAAGCTTATAACAATTTTTTTTACAAAACTGTTTATAATTAAATAATAAAAAGGTTTTTAGCAACATTTTGATAAAACATGTTGATAAACAAGCATGGAAACATGATAAAAAAATGTTTCACTACAATTTCTGCAATAGCTTGCTGGCAGTGTAATTAAAAAACTGGAATCTTTATAATAAGATTTTTTTTAATTTATTTTAATTTTAATATTTATTAACAATACAGCGCAGAGTGGGGACTTTTGCAAAATGAATGGTAATAAAACAGGATCTTTTAAACGGTTATACCGACTTTGAAAACATTTTTTGTTAAAATGTGTAACTTAAGCACTGTAGGCGCTACGGTGGGCCAAATTTGATAACCTCTTGGATGAAAAACATATTGGAACTTGTAACTTTTATAAATATGAACCAAATTGAAATACAGTTCTGAATTCTAGGCAATACAATACAGAAAAAAAAACATGTGTACTATACTAAACATTTTTTAGTTATCTCAAAAAAAATTAAAGTCAAAATTTCAATAGAGGTGCCAAAAAAGTAACTTTATATATTAAAATTTTTTAAAAATTGTTGTTTAACAACAATATTTTCTGAAAGACTAGACCTTAAGGAAACGTGTAAATTTTATTTTGTAAAATTTTGAACGTGCAGTAGTGGTCAAATCTGTTCGAATATTTTTTAGCAATAATTCAAATTTTTGAATTTGTACAAAATTTCGATTGTTTATTTCGGAATTTTGAATTAGATAAGATAATATTACGTGAAAAAACTGTGACTAAATATCGGTAAATTCAGACACAAAATGCAATTTTCTGAATAAAATTTATGTGATCTTTGTATTTCTAAAATTCTCATTAACTACTTTATAATGTGTACAAAAATTGTTTTGATACTTATAAACATTTCGAAAATATTCAGGCTTAAATTTATGGAATATGTTCCTTAAATAATGTCTTTTAATATTTTTTATTATTTATTTTTATTATTTTATTTTTTTTTTATTATAAGAAAAGACTTCTGTAAATTTTAAAATAGTAAACTTTGTTATACATAGCTTTGAAGAAGACACAATTTGCTTTAAAATTATATATAACATGATCATTATGTCTTTACAAAGTTTTCGGTTAATAAATTTCAAATAAGCCAAACGATGCAAATTATCAAATCTGTATGTATTTTCATATTGTTTTTGACACTGTTTTATCCCATGCAGTAGTGAACTGCATTACCAAAAATTGAACAAAATATGAAGATTTCACTAGTTTTCTGCAAGTTTCTTATTTAAAATTATATAAACCGTTCATATCGTTTCATATTTGTAAAAGCTACAAGCTCCGATATTTTTTATCCTTGAGGTAGTAAATTTTGACCCACTGTAGTGCCCATCGTGCTGAAGCTACACACTCCAACAAACAATATTCTCAAAGCCTAACTTCTTCTCTGTCGATGTTCCATTCATCAAAATCGGTTCAGTCGTTTAAAAGATCTAGTTTTATTATCATTTATTTTACAAAAGGCCCAACAGTGCAGCTGGCAAAATTTTCTTAGCAACATTCAAATACAAATTTATGCAATATAAAAACTTTATCAAAATTTTTCTGAGTTTTAGAATGATTTTATAAATTTACAAGTTTTTATTAGTAATAAAATATGAACCAAATTATTTATTTATAATTTTAAGCAACATGTTGATTATGCCAAAGTTATTTTTATTATTATTTTTTTTTTTTTTTTGTATAATTGAACTAGATGAGGAACCCTGAAAAACTACCAGCAACATGTTGCTAGCTTTAACATTTTAATAAATCAAACTAACTAATGGTTTCTTCACATTATTACTTACCTTTATTCAATAACAACTTTAATCTTTAACCTTTTCATTTAATTTTATCTGGCTAAAAATATTTATTTAATTTTCCATCCTCTACTTAGTTTAAGTTTTGTTGTAATTTATCTTTAAACTTGTTTAAGTTTATTTTATTTTTCCTAAAACTGCATTAAACTAATTGCACTAAATCTAGTTAAATATTCTAGTTTATCTTAGTATTCACTTCTAAACCATGATGTTTTGCATATTTGTTTGGAAAATTAAAACCGTTAAAATATAATATTTGTCATTTAACCTTAAGCTATTGACAACTTAAACTTCGAGTCAATCTTAAGCACATCTAACTACATTTGTTGGCAACAAGACAAGACATAATTTTGTTCTAATTTCTTTTTAGTTTTAAACCAAACATTTAAAGAAACACACACACACTCCTCTTACAACTAAAATAATCCACATAACACCAACAAAAAAACTACATCTAGTAAAGCTAGAGTGTCATTGTACGCAACATGCAACATAAACTGAAACTGATTAAATTCAGCACGAGCCCTCCAGGCTTCATAAAAAAAGCTTGATCTTCTTATACTAGTAAACATAAACTTACTCATATACACACACACTGAGGCAGGCTAAACAACGCGCCATCATCTACTTACATATTTAAGATGCCATAGACTTGGCCTTAAACAAAAACAGCATGCAACACCACATTAAATACAAAAAAAAAAAAAAAATAACAACAACAAAAAAATATTTAATACTAGTACAAAACAGTCTGTAAAGTATTAAATGTAGTCGCTTTGAGATAGTAGTAGCCTTGTATAATGTCCAAAGCAATTGCACTAAATTTTTTTTTCTTGTTGCAGGAATAAAAAAAAATTAAAAAATAAAATTAACGTTCTATTGCAGCAATATTTAGATTTTATTTGTTCTGCAAGTTTAGCCCCCTTTTGGTGTCTTTGAGTTGTTTTATATTAAATATTAGTTGCAGGTTAGTTAGAAAGAAAAGAAGGTAAATAAGTATTATAAATATATATTTGTAGACTTTTTAATCATTACTTTTCTATAGATTTTTTTCTTCCTCAGAGTAATATTTAGAACACACACGCTGCCTTTTTCTGTCTAAGTTGCCTCAACAATTTGAATGTAATTTTGTGAAAAACAAAGTTTTCTTGTGGTCATTTAAAAATAGTTGTCTCACCACTACTAATAAACATAATAAATCTATATAGAAAATTTTAAATGTATTAGTAAAATAGTGTTTTCTTAAAGCAGCAAAAATGAATTAGAAAAAAAAACAGAACTCTTTAAACATCTAACAAAATAGCTTTCATGTCATTATGTTGCAATAATAACATGTGTTAGAGCACATAGTATATGTTGTTGCAACATACGCTGGCATTAATGCATACTAAGTTATAAAGCAATATTAAAGATATCCATATGAAATCATGTTACATACTAAAAGTTTTTTTTTTTTATTTTTTTGTATATTTTTGCCTCATCATACAAAAATTATTCGTAAGACAATTAGTTTTATGTTTGCTACTTCGCTGCTACTACGGTTTGTGTAGCTTAAAGTTGTTTGCCAATTTTAAAATTTCCTTATTGAAAATATCATTACTACACACATTTACAGATCCTCCTAGTGTGTTTCGTTGGCTGCTTGCTGCTGCTGCTGTTGCATTAGAAGCCACCACGTAACTAATAGTCTAGTTTTAATGTCAGATTTTTTTTTTTTAAATTATAGTTGCTCGTTGTCTTCTTTCTAAGTATATGCTAAAAATCCAGTTTCAATTATTAAAAGTTGTTATGCAGAGCAAATTAATAATGAATCTAATTTCTAGAAATCAAATTAAAATGAATGTATAATAGAGGTAAACATAAATTGATAGATTTCCTTTGGGAAAATCAATATAATTTTGATGAGAATATGCAATGTCTAATCAAGTTATGACAAAAAAATTAGGTGAAACTCATTTTGTTTGGAATGTTTTATTAAGAAAATATGAAGTTTGTTTATATTTTAAATAATATAGATATAACAGCAGCATATAAATATAGTAAATACTGCTATAAAAATTAATTTTATAACACTAGAATAAAACTAATACTGATGTTTAATACAGATTGTTTATTTTTAAATGCAACATTTTTCTGGTAACAATATGTTTCGCAATATATTTAAATTTAAAAATAGTAAAATAAATTAAACTAAATGTATATGTGTATATTACAGCGGTTTATAATATGTAATCTAGTCATGACAAAACAATTTTAATATTAGTTAATTTTTATGTTGCATCAACATGTTGTGAATAATCGTTTTTTTTTAGAAAATGTGTTCTATATGTAGTTATAAAGATTAACGTAATAACAGTAGTACAAAATTGATACTGATTTTTTCTTCAAAATGACTATTTTTTAATTCAACAATTAAAATTTTGTACGGGAAATATTGTTGCTAGCAATTTTTTCGCTGCATAATTAAGTCTAGCAGAAGGAGAATAAATTAAACATATTTTTAAATTAAATATATTTTTATATCAATAAGTCAAGACAAAAACTCATAAAATTTAGTTAATTTTTATTTTGCTGCAACATGTTTTGAATAATATTTTTTTAGAAAATGTGTTCAAATTATGCTTAAAGAAAGTTAATACTAAGTTTTTCTTGAAACTAAACAATATGATTATTTTTTAATGCAGTATCCCTGCGGGAAATTGATGGAAATTGCAGTAATGGATCGCTCCCTCAGTTCCTGTTGAGTACCAAAAGGCATCTTACTCGTCACCAAAATTACAGTTGAGAACAAGTTGACAACATCACACTAACTAAATATTAGTTGAGAGTTAATTTCTAACATGGTTGTCAAGTGCGCAATTAGCACTTCGCGCGCATAAAACGTAAAATGTAAGATACGTTAGAAGAACGTGGGTTCGATTTCGGGTAGCCGCAATCGACGTTAACGAAAAATTATAAATGAAATAAAAATAAATATAATTTAGGTAAAAATTAAAACAATAATAATAATAATAATAATAATAATAATAATAATAATAATTTGAAAAGGAAACAATTGTTAACCAAATTTTTATTATATTAATTGACTTTGAACATGCCCTCTTGGACCAGTCCTGTGACCTCTCCTATGACCTATCCCAAGGTGCTAATTAGCCAGCTCCAATAAAAACCCCATGTAAAACTGATAGGTTCCTCTCATATAAAGTTCGGGAACTGGAACCGGTCACTAGCCCTGAGAACCTATTACGTGAATAGTTTTGAACCGATTCTCATTCTTCTAGCGATGTTTCTGGCATAATTTACACTTTGTTGCGCAACAAATTAAAATTTACTAAAAAAATATATTTTTTGCATTTTTTTAATGCAACATGTTTCTGGCAATATTGATGCTTACAATTTGTTTCGCAACATATTTAAATTTAACAATAAAAAAAATTAAACATGTGGATATATTATTTCTTCAAGTCATGATAAAAATTTTAATATTGGTAAATTTTTATTTTGCAGCAACATGTTGTAAATAATATAAAAATTAATTAAATATCACTTGCACAAAAATGATACTAATTTTCCAATACTTGTAATATAGATTCTACATATTTAATTTAATTCAACAATAGAGGAATAAGTTAAATATGTTTATAGATTTAGTTAATTTTTATGTTGCTGCAACATGTTGTAAATGATATATTTTCATAAAATTTGTTGAAAATATTTCTGCAAAAAATTTGTTGTGTAACATTTTAGCAAAATTAATACTGATTTTTTTTATTTACTAAACATATTAATTATTTTTTAATGTAGAATATTTTTGTCAAAATTTATACTAACCATTTGTTTCGCAACATATTTCAATTTATTTAAATAAAACTAAATAAAATATGTTTATATATAATTGTATATTTGTATATATATTTTATACAAAATGTGTTGAAAATGTCGGTATACAAATTTATTTTGTAACACTTGAATGAAAAAACCTTTTTCTTTTTAACTAAACAAAGGGAATATTTATAATGCAACATGGTTCTAAAAATATTGCTGCTAATAATTTCATTGCAACATATTCAAATTAAACAATAGATAAATAAATTAAACATATTGATAGACATTTGCATACAGCAGCGATATAAGAGACGTTTTATTACAAAATATTTTTAGCAACATAAAAATACAAAATGTGTTGAAAATGTTGTTACAAAAATTCATTCACTCAGAAAAAGAAAACTTGATACTGATAAAATTTTTACGGTGGAACTTAACAGATTAATTATTTTTTAATTACAACACGTGGCTGACAGTATTAATAATAATGGTTTATTTCGGAACTTATTTATAGAAAGAAAAAATTAAGCATGTTTCTATATTTTTGTTGAGAAGAATTTAAAGTCTTACTAAATGAAACATTTTATTAACAACATGTTGACAGGAATATCCCGATATTGTAGCAACATGTTAGAAATAATTTTTAAAGAAAACATATTGATATGATTATATAAAAAATAATTTTATAATATTTGAAGAAAGTAAATATTGTTAAAACATTATCTTTAGCCGAAAGTATTTTTTATATTAAATTGCAACATATTGCTGGCAAGAATAATGCTAAAAATAGAAATAGTTTCATAACATATTAACATAAATTTAACAAAAGTACAATAACAACAAAACATGTTGATGTAATTTTGTTAACAATATAAAAGCCGCATTTATTGAAATTTGTCGTTAGCAACTTAATGACTGAATATATTTGTAATATTATTAAGATAATAAAATAGTCTTAGGTACTTGTTGCCAAAATTTATAACAATATTTGGAATATTTTTAAATGAAATACTGATACACAAATTAGTTGATAGCAATATTTTTATAGCAAAATGTTGTTGGTAACGTATTTATAGCAATACAGAAATTATATTTTCATAGAATGTATTTGTAGCAACATATTAAAAGTAAAATGTTAATGTTATATTGATAGCAATATACAGATAGCATTGTCCGCATCAACATGTTTAAACCAGACTAATTACACCAGACAAGCATTAAAAGAAATATGTTTATAGCAACATATTCATTGCGATATAGGAATTTACTTTTTACTGCAATATATTTATAACAACTTAAAAGCAAAATGTTGTCTACAACATATTGATAGCAATACGCAGATTAAAATGTCGGCATCAACATGATTACATCAACGTGTATATACCAATAGCAACATTTTTAGCTTCATGTACCGGTAACACGTTGCTAGCAACAAGTTTTTTCCTTTAAATCTTTTAAATTTTTAGTCAACATATTTCGGTAATATGTTGCTAACAATAAGTTTATACCATTTAAATTTTCTATCATGTTTTAGCAACCTCTTCTTGGCAGTACATATTTTATATATTTTTTACTAGACGCATATACATGCACCTTGTTGCTAAAAGTATATTTTTAACAAAATACTAGCAACAATTCATTAATAGCAACATTTTTTACAAACATGCTGACAGTAACATGTTTATGGCGTACCTACATACCTGCAATACCCTTATTAACCTTATACATAAGTTAATAAGTAATTTCATATTTTACAGCAAGACGTTTATGAATATGTTGACTGAAATCGATTTAAATAATTTTAGAACTTAACTATTATATATTTGTTTTTTTTTAGATCCTCATAACTCAACACTAACATCATGATTTTATTTTTATTAAAAATCTGTCTTAATTTTCTACTTTACTAAATATAAGATTTATTTTATTTTTAAAAGGCATTAACTTTTAATTTTTGCTCTTAAACTACAATTTCAATAACACATTTTTCACATTAAATCGAAGACATAAGACATAATTTCCAAACCAAAATAGCATTCCCGACTTCTCTTTAACCTCCTGGCCACTGCATTTTTTGGATTATCTGAAAAATTACTTAGCAACTACAATGTTTTCGTTTTTTTTTTTTTTTTTTTAGCAAAATATATATATATATTTTTTTTTCTAAACCAAAAGTGTGTTTATATGGCCTGCAATAACTTAAAATTATAATTGTGTATCTCTCTGCTGTTCATTTTTTACTTTTTTGTATTTTGCTGTATAGAATTAAACTAAGAAATTATGCATGCAACAGCGTCTGTGGTCGTCAGCATCAGAATCAGCTTGAACCACAGCATCATCATCGTCATCATCATCGGCAACATCGAAATAAGAGCAATAGCAAGCAAGAACAATATACAACCTTAACTAAAGCATTAGTTAAACCATATCAACTTAAACAGAGAATTGTACTACTACAAGTCAATAGAGTAAAATATGCACAACCAAAATAAACAGCAACAACAACAAAACTAGATGAGCCAAAAGAAATAGAAGAAGATTGCTAAACAAAATTACAAAAAAAAAAGCGACGAAGTGGACTTAAGTGTTGCACTAATTCACATTTGATGTTCCATGTTTGTTACTTTGGTCAATGAGGTTATCCTCACAAGTAATAGTCTTTACTGCACTCTTACTCCTGCCTAGACTCATACTTCTCATTCTAGTATAAATATTATACCGCATTTAACACTTGTATGTCCAAAAAATATACTCAGCATTCCTTGTTGCAGCAGTGGGGGAGTTAGCCGGACTATAGAGTGAGTCAGTCATCTAGTCAGCCATTGACTGATATTCTCTTTAATGTTGCATATTTTGTTTAGTAGAATATTTTGTTTGTTGTTAATCTATTTCGGTTTCTTTACTTTTTTTAACGATTTTTTTTTCTAAATTATTTTAAATTTAACTAAGAAAGTTTATTAGCAACATCGAAATTCTATTGAATTTATAATGAACTACTTTTTTCGATTGTTTTTTTTTATTGCTTTTATGGAAGCTAAAAGGTATTTATGTGGCATGTTGTGTTTTCTAGAGTAAGAGTTAATGTTTATGACTATTTTTGGTTATATGGAAGAAAGTATTTACTATAGTTATTGCGAATAAGAGATAATGTAGATGATATTTCTTTACTTTATTTTTTTCAAAGAAATTTAGGTTAGTTTGTTTTAGTTTTTTGAGGAATTTTTTTTTTCTGTGGATAAAAATGTAAATTTTAAGTGAACTTGATGTTAAGGGGAAATTAATTAAGAAAAGTGGCAACTAACATGAAAGAAATTAGTGGTATAAGCTAACAAAGCACTTAAAGAAGAATATGTTGCTAATAATATGTACATGTTTTTTGAACAAATTCTTTAGGCGAGACTTAAGTTTATTGGTTAAGTGAGAAATACAAACCATTTATAAGAAGAAATAAAATGACTTCTTCACTTGTAGTCATGTAGTGGGAAAATTAATTTATTTTTAGAACAATATTGAAGCTAAAAGATGACAAAATAATATTTATAATAAAATATTAAGATCAAAAAAATTTTTTTTTACAAAAAAGGTAAAAGTAAGGAGTTCAAAAAAGAAAAAAAAAAATGTTGATAGCAGTATATTCATAACATATTATTACAAAAAAAGTTGATTTTTATAAAAAATATTGACACCAACATGTTTATAGCAAAATGTTTTCAACAGCATGTTTATATTAAGATATTGAGATCATCAAATTGTTTTCACATAAAAGCTAAAAGTAAAAAGTTCATAGCAAAATTTTGATAGCAATATGTTAACAAAAGTATATTGCAAGCTGCATACTTATTCATGAAAAATAATTTTGGTAATATATTTTTACAAAATAGATTGATTTTTAATGTTTTATAAGAATTTGCTGAGATCGACACTTATATAAAAAAATGATTAGAGCCGAATGTGTTTAACAAAACAATGCTGCAACATATTTATAAAAAATGGTATTTTACGTCATAGCAAAATATTGACGCCAAAATATGACTGCAAGTTTCTTGTAAGTTCAATATGTTTATAGTTTTTAAACTTTGCTTTAAAACTGTTTTGTTAACTGAATATTTTAATATATATTTATTACAAATTCAGGTCAAAGGTTGTAAAAGCTAAATTATATACTTTAAATCTAAATTTTATGTTTAATTCTAAACTAAATTTCAGGAATTTTAGTTTTATTTAAATATTAATTAATATTATTATGGTGGTGTAGGGTATAATAAATATTAATTAAATGAAAAAATATTTACTTATTTGCTTTTTAATTGTACCTTAACATCACCATAGGTGGTTGGGGTATTATGCGTTTTTATTGATGCTTATAAGGCATAGAAAAAGTTAATCAACATCTACCTTAAAGTATACCAATCGACTCAGAATCACTCTTTAAATCGATCTCACGGTGTCCGTCCGTTCGTCTGGCTGTCCATGTAAATTTTGTGCACAAAGTATGGGTCGCAATTTTAAAGATAATTCAATGAAATTTGGCACAAAAGACTTTTATGATCCAAGAATGAAGCGTATTGAAATTTGTTGTAATCGGTCCATGATTTCACCTAGCCCCCATACAAATGCCCCCCCTGAAAAGAGTTAAAAGATTAAAAAATGCCTTAGAAATAAGAATATTTTAATGAAATTCGGTGCAAAGAAGTCCTATGTAAACATCAATCATTGTGCCAGATTTTATTAAGATCGGTTTACAATTGGCCATAGCTGCCAAATAAACCCCTCTTCAGAAACTACTTTAAAGTGCATAAATCCCATACGAATATTAGTGTCAAGTTAATATTCGACACAAATAAGTTGTATGCGAGTGGAAACAACATTGCCAAATTTTATAAGAATCGGTCTATAATTTACCATAGCTCCCATATAAACCCACTTCCAGGAAATGTTCTAAAGTGCATAAAATCATCTAGATGTTAGTATCTACGTATTATTGTGTATTTGTATATTTTATTTTATATTTAGTAAAATTGGCCACAGATGTAATATAAGTCTCCTTCCCGAATTTTTATTCTCGTACAAAATAGTGTATGGTAACATATAGTCGGTGTTCACCGATTATACATTTCTTTCTCTCATTTTCATTTTATTTAAATGATACACTTTTTTTCAAAAATTTTAAATTGGTACTTTTTACGGCTTTTTTTTTAATTAGTTATTTTGTTTAATTATATATCGACAATTCCTTGAAAGAACGCCCGAAAAAGGGTATATTTTAATTTTCATAAATATTAGTGTACACAAACTTCATAAAACCATTTATTGATTTCAGTTTCTCGAAATAGCGAAAACTCTCGATTTTATTTCGCTTTTTTACTTTCTCAAAAACCAAATAAATTTCTAAAGTGTATAACTTTAAATAGCAATATCTCTGCGAAGGCTCTGTGAATTTCAATGATTTAAACGGCGTAGAATTTTGCTTTAATACAAACATTTCAAAAATGAGAACGATTTTTTAAAAAATTAATTTTAATGTAATTACATTTCATTAAAAACATTTTTTGTTAAATATGCTATTTAAAACATATTTGGAAAGTATGGAAACTTTGCATTTAAATAAAATCCTCAACTTTTTGGACGCGAAAATCTACTATGCATAACACAATTTTAAAAAATCATGTTACAAATTTTTCATATAGAAATATATATTTTTCTTCTTATTTAAAAAAAAATATATATAAAATAAAACTTTTTCTTCTACAATTATTCAAAGAACTTGAATATAAAAATTCTAAAAAATATTTTCATTTGTATAAAAGTTAACAAAATAAAGAAACTTTGCAAATTTAAATATTCATATCTCATTTATATGGACGGATTTGTCTAATTTAAAAAGCATATATAAGAATAGTTCAGTCAGTATTTCCAAAAATGTCCTTTTCAATATACAAATGCAATTTGTAGAAGCATTTTTGGCATTTGTGAATTCATTAAATTTAAATTTTTGTTTACAATAAATTGCAATATTAAATAGTCTAGTACATAAAGGCTTACTATTTTTAATTAATTTTTGAAAAGTAACCCAATAAATTTGTTAAATAAAATATGTATTTTAAAAATAATAACAAAAGAAATGAAGTATTATTTATTAAAAAAAATTGATTAGTTTGTGCGTTCCAAAAATTTGAATTTTTATTTTAATGTAAAGATTTCTTACTTTCCAAATATGCTAAAAAAAAAATCAAAAATCTGAAATGGCATTTAAAAAAAGTTTATTTTTACAAATCATTTTTATTTATGAAATGTTCATATTGATGCTAACGTAATTGAACTTCAAATTCCATTTAGATCATTAAATTCCACAATGCCCTACCAAAAATATTTTAACTTAAAGTTATATAATTCTGACATTTTTTAGGATTTTTTGAAAGTGAAAAAACAAAATAAAATCGCCGGTTTTCGGAATTTCTGAAAACTAAAACTACTTGCGTGCAAAATTTTATGAAAATCGAAAGACACTTGGTAAATTTTTGGGCGTTCTTTTTTAAAAATGTCATTTTTGTAGTAAAAACAATTTGTTATTATTATTATTATTATTTATATCTGTTACTCTTTTTAAAAAACATGGGGGTACATTGGGTTTATCATGCTGGATGTAACATGGCGAAAAAAATCATTTAACACCCAATAAAGTATATATGAATATTCAGGATCCTGTTAACGTTCTGAGTCGATCTAGCTACGTCCGTCCGGCTGTCTGTTGAAAGCAGGAAAAAGCAGGATCAAATATTTGTTTTATATAAGGTCTGTTTTGTATTCATATCGGTTCATAAACAAACAAATTATGGGTCAAATTCTAGAGTAACTTAGTGTCCGCCGTAACTCCAGTTCACACTTTTCCGCCGATATTTTGTAAACAAAAGCATGTACTATAACGCAATTTTTACTAATAGTTCAAAGATCGGTGTAATTTCCGAAAACAAAAATGTACGTGTTTCACCTCCTTTAACGCCCACGTCCCATATAAATTGAAATTGTAAATCAAGGTGGCACAAAATATTACAGGTGGGTATAATAGATTCGGCCAAGCCGAGTAAGGCACTTTCAAATGTTTTAGAACTTTTATAAAAGTCGGATTTTTTCTTGTTCAAAAACTATAACCTTTTGAAAATTTGTCTATTTTTTAATAATTGTTAATTTTTTATAAATATTTTTCTTTGAAAATTGAAAAACTTATGTAAAAATTATACCTTTCCGAAAATTCGTACTTTTTTATTTTGTATTGAAAATTATTTTATGTATTTATTTTTTTTTTTTTTTTTTGAAAAAAATTACACTTTTCCCGAAATTTTTACTTTTTGGAATGTTGATTTTTTTTTTTTTTTTTTTGAAATTAGACCTTTTTTTAATTTTTAATTTTTATGAAAATTGGTAGTTTTTTGTAAAATTTGTTTCTTTTTTTTATACATTTTTATATTCTACACCACCATAAGTAATTGGCGTGTTATGAGTTTTTAACGTAAAGAAAAATTTGTTGGACCCTCATATTTAAGTAAATTTGTGCCTAAAGTGCAGGCAGGAATTTAGGAGCAATATTATAGTTTAAAATTTTTAAAATGTGTCCAAAAAGGGGATTTCAAAAAGTATTGTCGCCAAAAAAGGGATTTTTTAAAGGGCCAACTGTTTCAATACCTAAACAACTCTTCAAAAATAAATTGAATTTTAATAGTAGTAAACTAATTTGTTTATGACAATATTTATTATTGACAAAATAAAAATTTATTCTTAAAAATAGTTAACATGAAATTCTCTATTTATTAATTGAACTTCTGTACTTCTGTACGAGGCCTTTCCTCGAACTCTAGTCTTACAAATTCCCTTTTAACAAGTTTGCGACTGAAAGCAATGATTTGCCCTTAAGTCTGCTGGATAATTTATTTTTCCTTAGTGATAATTTAGAGGCAGTGCTATGAGCCAAAGTAAAAATATAAATTAGGATATAAGCATTAATCAAATCTATTTTTATAATTTGCACAATCCGGTCCAAAAAGATTCGGCATTTTATGTTTTCAATAGTTGTTCATAAACTTTAGCATTAGATTTAGTTTCTAACAGTTTCAGTTGATTTGTAAATTCTTCGGGTTCTTTTTTTACATTACTATCACTTAGTTTATACACTCTTCTTATTTACAAATAAAGTTTTTTGTAAATACTGAACTCACAGTTTATACGCAGGTGCTATATTGCAAATAAAAAATACAATTTTTTCTTTTGTAAATATTATTTTTTTTATATTTCTTTTTTCCACAATATTTTTCAATATTTATAACATTTTTGAAAATAAAAAAATGCCAACATTTTAGAACTTATTTGTAAATAGTTTCGTTAATCAGGAATTGTTTTCGTGAGTTAATAAGTTACAATAAAAAAAATTATACGATAGCACATTACACTTTCATTTGCAAATAAAGCTGTTTATAAACGTATTATATATCGTGAAACAATCTCAAAACAATTAATTTCTTAGTTGGAATTAATATATAATGTATCGAAATATTTCAAACAACTTAGTTTATCATCACTTAGCATATAGTCTTAAAAATTCGCCATTTAGTTCCATTTTAAAAAAGGAGTCAAAAAAGTGGGCAGAAGCAATTTGTGACTGAAGTCGCCAAACAGTAATGCTGTTTAGAAGATATCTTAATAAAATTTGGTAATAAAAATAATTTTGATCGGTCTATTATTCCACCTAATCCACATAAAAATGTTCTTCGAAATATTAAATTAGTGCTCACAAATGCTTTAAATACAGCAGTATATAGAGATGTAAAAAAATCATAAAAATCTGTCCATAATTGACTGTAGCTCCCACATAAATCCCTCTTTCGAAAGTTACTAAAGTACTCAAATCCCATATAAATGTTAGTATCAAGTTAATATTTGACTCAAATTAGTTTTATATAAATAGAAACTACAGCGTATAATATTATGAGTTTTGACCATAGCTTCCAATAAGGCTCACTTCCGGAAAACACACTACAGTGAATAAAGAAATAACTTTAACTTAATACAAGAATAACTCCACAATTGACTACAGATCCCATATAACCCATCTTTCAAAATTTTGATGCTTATTTACTATTTTGTTGGGTATTATATGGTCAGTCTTTCTACCTTTCTTAGTTGCCCTTATTATTATAATTTTTTGTTTATTTATTTAAACAATCAATTTTAATGATTATTTTGAGTTTTGGATTTTGCTCAACTTATAATGATTACAACCTGCAACAGTCATTCCCACACATGAAAATAAATTTATATATACAAGAAATTAGAGACAATGCATAGTTGAACTGTGTACTCAATTTTTCTCCATTACATCAAATTTCCTTTTAAATGGACTTAAAATTCTTGAAGGATATACAAATTAAAAAATATTTACTATGTTTATCAACCGAATAAGGGTGTGAAATGAAAGTTAAGAATCCTTGCAATATAATAAGATTTTTTATTCGAATGTTGCAGTATAAGAAGTTAAAAAAACATGTAAGTGTAATTTTGTAAAATTTTTTAACTAAACCTGAAATTTAGCAGTGGTTGAAAATCTAGATTTTTCAACAAAAGTTCAAATGTTCAAATCTTTCAAAACATATTCGAACAAAATTTGATAGAATAATCAATTTTGAAAGTTTTTACAAAAAATTCTGAAAATTTAGGTACTTGTAAGTTTTGTCGCAAGGCTATTTAAAAAAAAAACCCAAATTTTTAATAATAAAATTTTTTACCAAAAAAAAAAAAAAAATATATATAGTAATTTTATATAGTTCGATTGGCCCGAACAAATGTAGCCCACATAATTTTAAAACATTTTTAACTTTTAAAATTACTACTTTTAATTATTTTGTAATGCATCTTCCACATATTTCTTGATATGTAGTATATTTTATCTCTTGCTGTTTTTTTTTTTTTTGATGTTTTTCAAATTTTTTGTAAAATATTATAGAACAAATATGGCACAATATCGCATACCAAAAAGAAAAATTATTACTATTTTTGATTTAACGTGTCCAATTTCAATTAATTTTATACTCTTAATAATTAATATTTCCTCCACTTCAGTAGAACAAATAAATTAAAGTAATTATTTCTTACAAAACCCACAACTTCACCAATTCAAAATTATGTAGTTTTAATAACTTTTAACAAGTTAAAATAATATTTACAAAAAAATAAATTTAGAGAAGGACTGCAAAATTAGAATAAAAGGAAGTAAATTCTTTAAATTGCAACCAAGTATTAGCTCTTTTTCAGCACTAAGTACTTTCTTCCAATGACAACACCCTGTTAAAAAATTATAAGCTCTTGTTGGGTACTTATATAAATACATATTTCTAAAAATATTTTTTTCAAACAGAAGAACTGTGCTATCTAATATTTTCGGTTAAAATATGAGTTCAAGTTTTTAAGTAATGTCACTGTCATTATCTTTAAGTAATATATAATGAATTTAACTAACTTTTAGTTTGACTTATTATGTTTTTTTCCAAATTTTATAAAGTAAAAAAATAAAATATATTTTATAGTAAATTTTATTTACATATTTTTTAAGACATTTATCCAAAATATGATGTAAATTCTCATACAATTTTTAAGCTTCTCCATTGACTGATATATTTCAAAGAAGTTTACTTTATTCTCAAAAATGTATAGAATCAGAAACTTGTTAGCTTTTTTTGAAATAAAAAAATGAAAAACTAGACTTAAAAATTCATACATACCCAAAAAAAAAAAAAAACTTGGTTTGCAATGTAATGAGTTAAAAAGCTAATATAACGACTTTTCACTACTTACACTTTAGCTGAATAACTTATTATTTTAACATGGTAATGAAATTAAAAGCAACTATTTACCCTATATTATTACAAATATTAATTTCAGAAAGTCATTACTTAAATATCATTACAATATCTAATTACTTCCAAACTGTTCAATAATTCATTGATTTTAAAGCATTACTGAATTTATTATTAGTAAAAACAATAGGAACTAGTTATGTTTTAGGTTACAAATAGCTAATGAAATGTCAGGATATAAAAAGCAGTTTTTTTTTTTTAATTTAAAACGTAAAAATATTTTATAAATTTTGACTTCAAAAACTTAACAATGACGAAAAATATAATGGAAATAAATGTAGTAAAAAAAACTGTTTTAGATTAAAAATTAATTCATAAAATTTCAAATTTCATATATTTATACTTTCTTGAAATATACGAACTGTTAACTGAACTAAACAATCAATAATAAGTAGTATTTGGAAAAATTTTATCATAAATAAGTAGTTACTGAACAACTTCTATGTAATATAGACGGTATGCTCTTGTTATTGAAAAATAACTACATCCGTAACTATATGCTATTACCAAGATTTTACTGAGTAATTGAATAAATTTTCTAAATACAAGAAATATTTTATTTTTAAATTACAATTAAAAAAAATTTTAAATTCACTTTGTTATAAACATTTTCTTTATCAGAAAAGTTATTTTTTTAGTCCCAGGCCCTTCCTAGTATTTAATGAATTGTTTGAAATATATACTTTTTGGAAAAAATGCTTTATTAACAACTAACTTTATTTCGTCTAAATATTGCAAAATTCTGATTTTCTTTGTTTAATTTTTTAAAACAAAATTAAACTGTTACATAATCACACATTTAAAAATAAGTATTTAAAGGTTTACACTTTTAAATTTAAAAATCCTTTTAAAAAAATATAAAGTTTGTCTCTGAAATGTATTTTAAATTTATTAATTTATTTGTTTTTCTTTTTTTGTTCTTTGAATACGAATGCAAATTCTAAAACCCGTCAGTAAAATATACTGTCCTATATGAAATTACAGTTTACAGTACAAACATTGCGACCAAAATGGTGTAAATTTTCAAGCGATGTTATTTGGGACCCAATTGAAATAGAATAATATTTTTTAAAGTTTTTTCTGTAAATTAATATTTAAACACTTTAAATATACATTTTTAATTAAATATAAATTCTTAGTAACCTTTTAAAAATTTGACCGTAATCGGGAAATTTGGATTTTTTTTTCTTAATTTTATTACAACACAAAATATTGTTGTTCATAACAATGCAATAAATACCATTAATACTCCATTTCAACATTTTCATGTTGCCTAGAGTGACTGCTGCCGCTGCAAAGTGATTCTAAACCGCTTTTTTTAATAATTCTGCAACTATCGAACCGTTGAAAATATCTCAAAAAAAAAAAAAAAAAAATCAGGTGGCCAGATACGAGGTGTTTTCGAGTTGATTTGGAGGAGCACAGATTCCTAGCGGGTCAGAGGGATAGTGGGTAGATCTTTAAAGTTAGCCACCTCGGGTATGTAAATTAAAATGATTTCTGATTTGACAAAAAATAAAAGTCCTTAAGTAAAGAAAGTCCTTATAAATGTCTACAAAAACGATGCTTACATATATAGGTCTCTTTTAGTTTAAGAGATATTTAGGTCAAATAAATGTTTCTCTCATTTTTAATCTCGTATTTTTATTTATTTTTTTTTTATATTTTTAATTTGGCGGGCTTAATATTGTCCCCAATTTTTTGTTATTATTTTTTTAAATATTCACCAGACTCTTAATAATATTGCTGCTAGAATCATATAAATCTATAGATATAAAAGTTGTATTAATTTGAAATAGTAAAACCCATAAAAAGAATTTTCTTACAGACGTTTCTTTGGAAGACGTTGAAAAACCTGATACAGAATTATTTCCGAAAAAAAAGTTTTATAACCACTGTGCACTATTGCAAATATTATCATAATTATTCTTACAATAATTGCTAAAAGTTGTTAAATGTTGCAGCATGTTATTAATTATTTTTGTTTTTTGAAAACATAATTTAAAACGCTCACTTGATTTAAATTACATGCTGTTAATGTTTTGTTAAAAAAAAAAACTTGAATAGATTTTTCCGGCTTCATTTTTATGTTCTCTTATGTTTTATTTAAATTTTATATAATTTATATCTTATTATATTTAATTTAACAATATAAAAATCTATAAATATTTATTTAGTAAGTTCTCTTTTTTTCAAACGAACACAAATTTTAGATTAGTTATAAAAACCAACATAGATTCAATTAAATTTATTTTAATTATAATTGCAATAAAAAATATACAACATCACAAACACTAGCTATACATATAAAGAGAAAAAAAAAAAACACAAACATAATAATTACAACTAAAACTATAACAAAAAAACTAAAAGCTGAACAACAATAATTGATCAAAAGTCACGCAATGTTATTTTATCAAACGTAAAAACATTGAGACAATTTAACTAACCAACCAACCTCTTCTACTACTACCTTGCAACCTGCCACTTTATATGGTAGCTTAAGCTTGTATAGCTAGCTGACTCTATAGCAAATGTTAATTAAACAAAATCCTAACAATTGTCAACACCCCCTACCCTTACTGCTGATTTTAAATTCGAGTTTTTTTTTTAATTTTTATAATATTTATTTTTTATATGATTTATTTTCAAATGCGCGCCAAACTGTTTAACAAAGAGCAGTTGAAATTTTAATTTTCTCAATCTAACAAAAAAAAAAGTTAAGCCTGCGCTGTAGAATTTAAAGAGTAAGGTTTTCTAAACTATAAGAAAAGGGGGAGTTTAAATAATATGGTATTTAGTATAAAATATACGTTCATGTGTTCAATTCTCTTTAGGTTTTTTATATAAGCTCTTATAAAAAGCTCTTTCCTTTAATTTCCCTTTAATGACGTCATTTTTTATGTTGTTTTTTGTTGTTATTGTTTTGTTATTAATTTTAAACAGGCTTAATTATTAACTGTTAGTTGTTTTTGTTTTTAAGCTCTGGGTTTTTTCTATCTCTCTTTCTATTTGGCTTTTTTAATTGGTGAGTACTTTTAAGTTAACTTGTTCTCTTTCTAGCCTTAAAGTAAAGACTCAAACCACCACCAGCACCATCAGTTATTTACTACCAACACTAATGCAATTATAATTAAATAATGCATTAAGAAAAGAGGAGAGCTTATGGCACAATAACAACACAAACATACAAATACACAAAATTAATTGGAGCTTTTTTATTTTTTTTATTGAATTTTAAATTATTACTAATGATGTAGTTGCATAAAAGGAGAGCTAATGTTATAGAAAAAACAAGAGAGTAAACAAAATATGAGAGCTTAATATTTAACTCACAGGAATTAAGACTCTTTTTTTAGTTCTTCTTCTACATTTTTCATTAAAATAAACAACAAACATAATAATGAACATGATTATGAGCTTATAAATGAGCACGGGTAAGAGGTGAGTACATATTTAGTATTGTTGTATTTTTGCATATTTTGCATTTCGGGGGTCCCAGTCAACAACGTTACAGTAAGTGTGTGCGTGAGTTTGTATGGAAGTGAGTGAGACTTTGGCTGTTAATGTTGTTTGGTTTTTCATATTCATTCAGTCTGTGGACAACGTTTTGTCAGTACGTAACTCAAAACAGCCCATACATACATTCACGTTACATATACGTTTGTTTAATTTATTAATTATTATTCATAAATAATATAATAAATTAATAAATAATAGAAATTCTAATAAATAGTTGTAAAATTATATACACTTAAGGAAAAAAGTGTTAGAAAAAGACTTGAAAAAGAAATTGTTTACAAAAATAATAAGAAAAAAGTGTGAAAATAAAAAATATAAAAATAATAATAATAAAATATACTAAAAATAAAAATCTTAAAACTTAAATAAAATTGAAACTAAAACCAGTTAATTAATTAAAAATATCAAAATTTTATATAAAAAGTAACGTTGAGTTTCTCTAGGTTTATCTACGAAGTTTTTTATTTTAAGATTTTCCGTTATAATATAAGAAAATTTAATTTGTATAATTTTTAAACAATAATTTTAAAAAGAAATTAACACAAATTAATTATCAACTTTAACCAAATTCGTCTTATTACAAATGAATTAATTAAAACTATATTAAACTTAACCTCTCTATATAAAGTAAAAAAAACAACAAAAATATATATATAAATAAAAAAATAAATATAAAAGTAAAACAAAAATAAAACAAACTAAACAACCAATCAAATTGCTAGAATGATGCGCGTGTATTTTTTCGCAAAATTATAACTACCAATGTAAAAACTAAACATATACATATATACACGTACATACCAATACATCTAAAAAGTAAAATAAAAAACAACAATAACAAAAATAATAAAACAAATAACGGTTAATGTTAGAGTGAAAACAAAATGTTTTAACCAGTGTTGTTAAGTGTTTTTTTCTCCCAAAATTTAATTATTTAACAAAACATAATTGAAAAAAAAAATGCAATTAATATTACTAATTAAAGATTAATTAACAAGTAAATTGCATTTTATAAAAAAAAAGTTTCCAATAAAATAAGAAAAGAAAAACCTGCTGCTGGAAAAAAAACAACTATTGATCGGACATTATTGAAAATTAATTAATGGTAAATATTTTATTGCTTAAATATTTTTTTTTTTTTTAGCAGAAAATAAAACTTTGCCACAAATTAACAAGTTTGGTTAGTGATTTCTTCAAGTGGTAAATGTTGAAATTCAATTGTTAATTTAATACTATGATCAGCAAAATAAATAATTTATTTTATTGCTTTGTTACAAAAAAACATGACACAATTAAAATTATAAAAAAAGTAATTTAAGAAGATTTATTTTTAATTATTGTTATTAATTTTTTAAGTATAAAATTTTTAAAATAAGTTTTGTCATAAAAAAATTTAATTAATTAAAGTTTGAAAATTGCAAAAAACTAATATCTAAAATATATTATTTTTTGTATTTTAAAATTTCGTTTTTTTAAATCTTTTTTAATATTCCTTATAATTGGCATAATTCTCTTATTTGAAATAAATTTCTTAAAGTTTTTTTTTCTAATAAATTTGTTTAAAAAAATACAATATTTGAGGCTTTTGCCAAGTACTTATCTTAATATAATTAAAATTATTTATAATTGTCTAAATAAATTTTTAAAATAAACTGATTAATTTTTAAAACTAAAGATATTGTCGATTTTAAGTAAACAACAAAGATTTTATTATCAATTCCTAAAAATTACCCCATGTTAAATTGTATTAAATAGAATCTAAAATTAATTAATTGGCAGTAAAGCTGATTGTCTTTAATAATGCTTTTAAACTTTATCTAAATACAAAATATTTGTATACCTTTTCTTGAATACGCAAAATGAAAATGTTTCAACGACTATTTTTTACTTTATTTCTTCCTTATTATTATTATTATTATTATTATTTTAGAAACAGTAGGCATTCATATTTTATAAGTTATTTCTATTCGTTTTTAATTTTATCAGTTCTTTTTAAAATAAAATAAAAGAAAGTATCAGTTTATACTTTCTTCTTGAGGACATCACACAACAATTTTCAAAAGTTCAGACACACATTCTAAATTTTGAGATATTCCAAAAACAAAATGTCTTGAAGGTAGTTTTTGTACTAAAAATTTCATAGCTCACTAAAATTTAACTCAATTCTAAATTGTCAATTACGGTTAGAATGCAGAAGGACATATCTTTTACCTAAGTACTGCGCACCAAAAAATGAATACGTATAAAAGTGCTTATAAAAATTAAATCAATGGGTTAATCTTTTTGAAGTTTTATTCCGTTAAAGACCCTTGTATCCTAATTTTAAATTTAAAAGAAAAATGATTTCTTTATTCGGTTTTATTAAAATATTTAAGATTTTATGAAAAACCCAAATAAATATTTTATTGTATTTCGGTTACCTTTTTGTTGGAATGGGTGCACTTCTATTTAAGCTCCCTTCTATTTGTTTTAATCAATTTTAAGTGTTCTTTAAATATTTTTACTATGACCAAATACATTTCAAATTTGGACAGTTTAGTGGATTGGCTTCCCCTGCTACAAATCAGTGCCATTTGTTTGATAACATTCAGCAACATTTTTTGTTGTAATGATCAGTGCAGACAAATTAGAATTCGTTTTGCTTTCTAATGATACAAAAGAATATTTTCCGATAGCAAAGTGCCATTCGTTATTAATAAAGTACTTTTTTTCTCGCACATACAAATGGCTTGTCAGACCAAAAGTTTGTTCAACAAATTTGACATAACATCTGTGATATGCAAGTTCTGACTAGGATGTTGTAAAAAGTTCGAAAGTACATACTTTATATTATTACCCTTCAGATGCATACATATTTTTGAAGAAAATGAATCTCAATCATTTTTCGTTCTCTACTTCTTTCTAGCCTTCCTATTAGGAAATGTTTTTACCTTGTTGGTCTTCAGGCTTTTCAAATAAAAGATACAGAGCAATTTAAAGAAAGAGTCATATTACATCCAGCAATATAGCAATTTTCTCTTTGAATTGGTATTATTTTGTCTACCATAGTCTTTCTTTCGTTATTAGGGTTTGTTTTGGTGATCAGTTTATGTATTTTTTTTAGGACTTAAAATACTGAATTTCTCAATTCATCTACATTCCTAGCATTTGCTTTATATGTTAGACATGTGGTTTTGATTAAATTTTCATTTTAAGCAAAACTAGTTATGCTATTGCATAAAATTTAGCACGTATTTATTGATAATAATAGCAAATACAAGGAAGTTAACAGTATCAAACTTTTTCAAATGCAATAAAAGTTATAATCGGGGCAGTCGAAAATATGCTCTAAAAAAGTGTTTTAAAATTAAAAAATGTACTCCTATGATATTATTTTTTCTGGCTAAATTTTTGTCTAATATTCATGCTAAAAGTAATTTGATTTTTATTAGAAATGGCTGAAAAATATTTTCTTTTTGCACTTAACGCACTTTTTTCAGGAAATTACAAAATTTCTATCAATTTATAAGATGAGAATTGTTAGGGAACCGGACTAAAAAACTTATAAGACAGTAAAAACAAAATTTTACCATTACGTTAAGTTTTTTAGTATAAATATGCTCTTATGTATAAAATTACAAAAATATGTTATTTAAACTGCCAAAATGTGCTCTAAAATAAAGATATTGTATGAAAATATGACAAGATATGGCGCTAAGTCCAAAATATGTAAAAATATGCAAAAATATGCCGTAATAAATCGATGCCAAAATTCTTAAAATTGTCTGAATGGAAATTAAAATTTTGGTTCATTTGAAGTAAAGCTGCAGTAGTTATCCTTAAAATGTGCACTCCTTATTTAGATTTTTTTTTTATATTTTTCAAACAAGTAATAATTAGAATATAAAGTTTTTGCTTAAAATCACTTAAAAACTCAAAACATTATTAAATATTTTCTTAAGATTATTAACTGCCTAATTAACAACCTCTGTTGTATCGTTGTATCGAAGTATATTTTAAATATTTTTTAAACAATATTTCTGAAAGCAAAAACAAATTAATTAAATAATTTTTATGATGTACGTCGATACAGTAATACATCGAAATAACAAACTTTGGACAAATAAACTGTTTGGTGCATACTTTTTGGGGTCAAAAATGTATTGAAAGTTTAGGTAAGTTATTTCGGATAATATCGAATAGGTTATACAGTTTTTATCGAATTTGAAAAGGATTTAATAAATTGCTACTAAACTCGATAAGCTGTGGAAAAAAATTCATATTTTGTTAAAGGATTCCTAAAAATTAACTTTTAATATTAAACTTTTACAGTATTTAATTTATAACCCTTCTACTTCCCAAAAAAGTTTAAAAGAATAAAATTCAAGAAGAGAATAACAGCAGTAGATTTTTATGAAGCCTATTAAAATACAGTTTTTTGAGTACAATTCAAAATTTTGAGGCTACATTAGATATTTATAAATTGATTTATGATGTCCTCAGAAATTAATTTTTTGTATTAAAATAATATTTTTTTCATTTTAAAAAAACATCTGGAGAAAGTAGATCCACTTTTATATTTCAAATAAATATAGCATTTTTTTAATTACAATAAAATTTCTAGAACTCAACAATATCATCCTAATTTAATTTAAATAATGAAACATTTACAACAGCGCAAATCATCACCAACAATAAAACATTTAAACAGGCTGACGAACGTTCAGGCATTTTTATAAAGACACAGCAATAAAAGTTCTTCTTAAGTAATGATCTTAGCACAGTCTTGTGCTTGGAATTTAACTCTAGTCGAGCGGAGGAATTTTACAGTGCACAATGGTTCCAAAACGCTTTTTTTTGGAAATAATTCTGTAACTTGTGAACTGTGGGAAATATCTCAATAAAATTTTACCTGGTCAGAGTCGAGGAACTTTCGAGTTGATTTGTAGGAGCAAAGATTCCTAGCGAGTCAGAATGGGAGTTGGCAGACCTCCAAAATCGATCACCTCGGGTATGCAATTTTTTACAAAATCGAAGAAAATTCATTTGTGATTTGACAGAAAAAAATTTACATATATATAGTCCTTGTAAGCCCTACAAAAAAATACGCTTACTTTTAAGAGATATTTAGGCCGAAAAAATTTCTACTCACTCCCCTTGGATCTGCTAGTAATCTGTGCTCCTTTAAATCAAATCGAAAACACTTCGTCTTTGGAAAGGTGAAATTTTATTGAGATATTTCCAACGCTTCATAAGTTATGGAATTACTAGCGAAATGAAAAGCATTTTGGAACCACAGTGCAACGTCAAGATGCGATACAGATACAATTGTGCCTTCATATAATTCACACTTTAGCTTGAATTTTTTCATAGTAAACTAAGTTTACCGGCTTATAATAAATCTGTATGTTAATCAAAATATTTTATTCGGTTTCTATTATACAAATTTTGATTTTTTAGATTTTCCCAAAACAGAAAATTTTGCATTAAAATTGCAGTAAATGCATTAGTTTGTCCAAAAAATATGACAAAAGAGTAAATTAATGATAAACTAAATTCTTTGTCAGTTATATTTATATCAACTATGCATAAATTGAAAATAGAAATCAGCGAAATTTTTACTAATAGAACGTAATAGAGCCGAAATTGGAGTCTAAATATGGACAAGATATTGTGTAAAATTACATCGAAACAACAAACATCATACATGACTCTTGAGTTGCTTTATAATATTGTAACCATTTCACCTCATAGCATAGGAGCATTATCCAAGGTTTAATTTAAGGAAAGGCAGTTCTAAAAACACCTCTATTTGCCAGTAATCGATAAATTATTATTCCGTCATTTAGAATAAAATCATTTTTAACAACAATTTTTGTTGAAGTACAGAGGAAATGGCATTTTTGCAACGTATGGTTGTAGCACAAGAACCTGGTCTTTAAAATGAAACCCCAAATATCGCTCAAAGCCCCCCCCCCCCAAAAAAAAAGAACCAAACATCAGAAAGTTGTGTTTGTTTTGCGTGGAAACTGTTTGAGATGAACACCAACATCAGTTTCATGCAAAGAAACGTAATCAACATATCTTTTTTTTCGTATTTTTATTCATTCATATATAAAGACAATTTATAGAGTTTCTATAAAATAATTGTAGTAAAATTACTATTATTTTATTTTTGCGCTTTCTCCTTATACGAAGTACATGAAGGTTCATTTGTATCTGTGTAGTTTCTTAAGGATGTAAAATATAAAAGACCCTATTACTTAAAGAAAAAGTCTATATATGCTTTAAATTTAATAGTTTGAAGATGTCAGAGAATTTCAAGAGTCTAATGGTGATAGAAAAAAAGTTATTGCAATTTTAAAATGAAAAAGTTACAATTGTATCTGGTCCGCTCGACTAGGTTTAAAAACACGCTTGTTATTGGAGGAAAGTTTTTTTTCAGGATTAGTCTTAATCATGAGAAAGCTGAATGATATTTATAATTTGAATTTATTTCTTTAATAATGTTAATGTTAAGCAAAATCGACTGAAATTTTTATAGCTATGAAGCTCACAAATGTTTGAATCAAGAAGTATTGTTATCTATATAGTTTTCGGCAGAAATGTACAAACAAATATCGCTTTACCTATTCCTATGAGAATCGCACCATATATAAGGCCAAATCCTTAAAATGAATCGCCTATTATATATATGAATCGAAATCTGTGAAGAAATATTAGGTCACTAGATGGTATTGATGTCCGTATATCAGGTAAAATTAATTCGATTTTGACAAACGAACACATGTTTGAAAAGTGTCATTTCAAAAGTTATATTGATTTTGATTTGAAATATTTGCCATCAATCTAGGCTGTGAATTCATGTATGGAGGGTCACCGGCCTTTGACTATGATTCTTTTCATTTATTAGCTGATAATGATCCGCTTCAAAAATGTTATCGATTTTGTTCCGTTTCAGCAGTGTTTTATTGATGGTAATTGGGTTAATAAAATTTCTTTTCGTTAATTTATGTGGCACCCAAACAGCGACCTTATTTGAGTAACAAGTAGGGTATTCATTCGTATAATATTCGATCGAATTATTCGTAGAATTTATTACAAATAATTATTCGAAGAATTTATAATGAGTCTTTTTCGAATATAGAATAAAACGAATAGTTCTATTTCGAATATTTGAACAAAGGAAATTTTTAATTCTATTAAAATTTTTACAAAAATAAATAAATAAATAAATAAATAAATATATATATATATATATATATATATATATATATATAAATTAAATAAATGCCTTTTAAAATTATTGACGAAATAGCTTTTTCCAAACGAAATGGACTTAAATTAATTTTATTAAATTGTAGGTATTCTTTTTTTTTAAGAATTCGACAATTAAGCGTTAACTCAAATCGGAGTCCTTCTACGGTTGCTAGCTTTCAAGATATAGCTCACAGGAAAATTAACTTTTCTAAAGTACTGGTTTAATTTTTAAACAATTCTTTAAATATAATTATTGATCTTATCGAAATTAATATCAATTTTATATTTCAGTTCTCAATGTAAAAAGAGTAAAATCATTTTTTAAGACTCAATAATTGATTTGAGTAAAAAATTGTTAATTGTTAAAACCGTTTGCAAGCAACTCATTTTATTTGATTTAAAATCGATTTTCTACTAAAATTGAATTTCCCAATATAAACATATATAATTATAATATTAACAGAAAGTGATCTGTTACAAATTTTTAGCACCTACGTTTATCTTGTTAAAAACAATTGATGAATATTCTTCTTGTATTAATTAATTTCGTGTAAATGCTTTGAGGGAATTCAGCTTCTAGTTGTTCCAAGCAATCACAATTATTTAAAACTTTTTATTCAATCATATTATTTTTATTTTATTTATATATTATTTTTCTAATCTGGTTTTATTCATAATAAAAATTTTAAATTGATAACTTCTTATGAATCAAATTTTTAAGGAAAATTTTTATACAGTTTATCGGAGGTGTAAAGGGTATATATAAGTTTGTCATACCGTTTTTAATTTTCACAGTTTTCCTCGCAGAGTAAAAAAGTTTATATTTTCTGGATCCTTATAAGAAATGATGTCAATAGGACGATGCCCGTCTGTCCGTCCTTTCGTCGGTTGAAATGGCTTTTATGAAGACCACCGAACTGGCGTATATAATATATATCAAACGATCGGAAATCCTTTCGAAAATTTTGCTATTGAAATTCAGAAAGTTCGGTTCATAAATGGCGGAGATATGTGCAAAAAAAAAACGTTTTTTTTTAAGTTCTTTCGACTTAAATATGGCATTTGTGAAGCCCCTCGATAACACAAATATATGATATAGGTATCGAAATATCAGAAATTCTTTCCAGAATTTTTCTATTGAAACTCGGAAAAATCGGTTCAAAAATAGCGGAGATATAAAATATTTATAGCCAGTTTTCGACTTATAAAGCCACTATATAAACAAAATCGAAAATTTTTTGCTGACTTTTTCCACTGTAGAAATTAATTCAGTCGGTCAATTAGTTACAGGGATATCGGCCTGTATTTTTGATCGATATCCAAGTCCAAAATATGATACGGAAATTAAGTAAGTCAGAGACTTCATTCTTTCACAGAAAAAACGGAAACTTTTTTTTAGAATTTTTGTATTGAAAATATGAAATAAGTAGGTACAGTATTAATCGAGTTATTGGCGAAAAAAGTCCATTATTAGATTTTTTAAAGCTCCTATATAAGCTATGAGCCTTCCTCTTGTGTAAATCTATTAAATCTATTAAATCTATTTTAAATCAGTCAAATCGGTCCATAAATTTTCCAATATTCATTTTTTAATTTAATATTGTCTTACATTTATAAAATATTTGTTCTGCGCCGAAGTAATTATATCTTCCTTAAATATATGTGAGGTTTTGTAAAATTCCAAAGTATTAAATTTGCTATTTACTAGCTCTTATAGTTGTGCTTCGCTACCCTACTTGATACGATAACTTACATTTACTTAATGTCGGAGCTACTACTCTCCCTGAACCCTTTTATCATATTCGAAATTTGATATGAAAATTACTTTAAAATTTTTTTAAGACTTTACCTGTAATAGTCATTTAGATTAGAAAATTTATATTTTCTTTGTATAGGGGCTAGCACTCCCCCAGGACCTCTCTGTCCTATTTTCTTTTCAACAATGCGATATGATAGGATAAACGAAATTCCCATGGCTTTCACTGTAATAGTTCCTTAAATATGTAATAATGAATGCTTGCTATATATGAGGATATTACACCATCTGCTTCGATCTACTTTAAGCTAATCGGTTCATCCTTTTGAGGGTTTTTAAAAACTGGGCGCAAATACGGGCATCCAAGATCCAACATAACCTATAATATTCTACAATGCAAGCACTATCTGTGCATCAATTTTTATATAAATTGCTTCATTAATAAGGTGTAAAATTGAAAAAATATATTTTTTTAAAGTAGGCGTAAAATGTGGGTGTGAAGATTCGGCACATCTGAATGTAGCGCTCTAATATGTTCTATAAGGATTTGATAAATTTAAAAATTTTATTATGAATGAGTCAGTAAGTGTATTATTTTTTTTTTATTAAATTGTCTGGAAATTATTCTTTGTTTTTGACACTTTTTTAAAATATTCTCTTAAAACAATCTATTCTTTCAAAAACCATTTCTGAATGTGATTTAGAAATACAGTACTGTGTGTATTTCGCCCAATTTATGATTTGTGATTATTGCTTAATAATGTTGTATGAAGTTCGCTTTATATAAAAACGCGTATTTTAAGTATTTTAAGTATTTTAAGTAATAGTCACTATTATTGAATTGTGTTATAAGGAAATTGCGTAATTGAAGTATCGCGTAAATCGAGGGTTAATTAACTGTATAACTTTTTACACGAGTGACGAACTAAAGAGCATTCTTCATCAAAAATTTAACCTAAAATCTAACCTTTCAAATACGTGTTCGTTTGACACAATCGAATTAGTGTTACCCGATATATAGGCATCAACATTTAAACGCTTGAAATAGTCAAAGTTTTCCCAGAGATGTTGATATTTAAAATTACACACTTATGATTTTTTTTTTTTTTTTTGATTTTTGAGAAAAAGCGAAACAAAAAAAATTAAAATTGGATCGATAAATGATTTAATGAAGTTTTCGTATATTCATTTTTATGGTAAACTAATACCGCTTTTAGGGCGTTCTTTCATGGAATTATATTAACTAATGGTCTTCAGGCTATGAACCAAAAAATCTAAAATTTAGATTTTTGAGGAATAATGTTAATTTTCGGATCGAAAAAAATTTAAACAACTAGAGTTATTTTAATGAAATTTTGGCATAATATAGTCAAACTCAAAGCATAAGATTAAAAAAAACTTTTTGTACCAAAGTTCCAAAATCCCAGTCAGGCTTTTTTCGCTAAAATAGACGCCCTGTCATTATCTAAGGTATGGCTTATAATATATAATATATAATATATAATATGTATATATATATATATATATATATATATATATATATATATATATATATATATATATATATATATATATTTTTTTTTTTTTTTTTTTTTTTTTGAGGATAGCGATCATACATAGTTATGAAATCGAGATATTTGACATTTGATAATTGCACAAAAAATTTCATCAATTCTCAAAATTTTTGTTATTTTTTGTCTGGAGAGACCATTGTCCCCAGATTTGCTTTATATGCATTTTCAAAAAATCGCATTTTTTTTTAATTTCAATTCAAAATAATATAATTTTTTATCGGAACTATATATTTACATGAATCTTGAACCTTTAAAATTTAATTTAAATTTTATTTAAAATTTTGTACAAAATCCACTTTTTTAAAAATTTTCGCTCTTGTTTTTCATACTTTGCGATCATTTACTGCATTAACAATTTCGTACACATCAACAAACTATAGCTCAAAATACACATAAGTGCAACTAGTATCAATACCTATTTCAAAATTTGCATTTCGTTGAAGGGCGCACAGACCCCGTCCAAAAAACCAAAAAATTAAAAACAAAAAAATTTTTAAAATTTTGTCATCAAAATTGGACTACGCTGTATGTAACTGTTGAAAGTTTTGTAAATACAGATCTGTAATCCATTTGTTTATGAAAGTATTACCCCAAATCTATATTAATATTAAGATTAAGTTCAGTTTCAGCCAGATCAAACATTTTTGATAATGGCCCATATAGCGAGTTTTTGTCACTAGATGATGTGGATGTCCATATATCGGGTAACATTAATTTTATATATTTCAAAAATAAGAAAAATTTTTTAAAAATTTATTTCAATGCAATTGCATTTTTTAAATGCATTTTCGTTAATTATGCTATTTAAAATTTTTGATATTTTATCATATTTGGAAAGCATCGTCACTTTATATTAAAATAAAAATTGTGGAACGCGAATTCAATATTTTAAAACACATGTTCCAAATTTTTCATATACAAAAAATTGTTTTTCTTAGTTTTTGAAAAAAGTATTTAAATTTGTATAAAAGTCTACAAAACATAGAAAATATGCAACTTTAAATATTCATATCTCTTAAAGTTATTAACGGATTTTTGTTATTTAAAAATCATATAAAACTATGTTAACTTATTTTTGAATAGTTCAGTCAGCATCCTTTTCATCTAAAAATTTTTGCAAAATACAAATTCAATTTATATATGCATTTTTGACAATTACGGATTCATTGAATTATAATTTTTGTTTAGGTGTATTTTAAATTGTTTTGTTTACCATTAATTTCAATACTAATTAGTATATAAAGGTTAACTATTTTTAATAAATTTTTAAAAAGTAATCTAACACATCTTTTCTAAAAAATTTGTAAATTTACTCATATTTTAAAAATAATATCTGAAAAATAGAATGTTTATATGAAAAAATGTGAACAGTTTTTAGAAAAAACGAAATTGTGCATTGTAGGAGTGTGCGTCCCACTTATTTTAATGTATTTTTATATAAAGATTCTATACTTTCCAAATCTGTTAAAAAAAAAAAATAAATCTTTCAAAAAAAAATTTAAATGCCGTTTAAATTAAATCCTTCCCAGAGATATTGATTTTTAAAATTACATACTTTCGAAATTTTGTTGGTTTTGAAAAGCGAACAAGCGAAATAAAGTCGTGAGATTTAATAATTTCGCGAAACTGAAAACTGAATTCTATATAGACATTCGTGAACTATTTGCGTGCAAAATTTTATGAAAATCGAAATACACTCGATAAATTTTTGAGCTTTGTTTCATAGAATTGTCTATATGTATTTTCACTAACGATTAGTGTCGATTAAAATTCCAATAGAAATAGAAATTGAAAACGAGTGTTGTGATTTGTTTCCGAAACAAAATTAACAAAATCTTCAGATATTATGCGGTAGAAAAATACGGGATCATGCAAATAGAATCAGTTCCAAGGAAAACCTATGAAATAACTTGATAAAAGATTTACCAGGTTTTTTTTATATTCTTCGAAAGAGGCTTTATTCAAATCAACAGTTTTTATATATATATATATATATATGTATATGATTTTTATTTTTAATATTTTTAGAAATCCAAAGTTCTTGTCTATTATAAAAATTTTGTTCATCTCGGCAATCCACACTGTTCAAAAATCCATTTTTTTTTTTTTCTGAAGAAATTCCAAAATAAAAATGTACGAAATTGTAAAATTATAGTAATCAACAACATATATTAAAGGATATAATGTGGCAATTCATTCAAATTCGTAGTTTAATGTTATTTTTAAAATTTGTATTTAAATGAAGTTGGAAGCTGTATTTCATTACCAGAAAAATATATAACAACGCTGTATAATGTAAATTGTAGTCTAGGAGATATATTTTAATATCTTTATTCTAAATTTTATATAAGTGATGTATTTGTCATTATTTTTGAGTTTTGTCGTCATATAGGTTGTTTATGAAAATAAACTCAAATTTGAAGAACGAAAAGTTATGTTTGGGCATGAACTTGCACGAATGCAAAAACGCGAAAGTGTTCGAATATGCGTTTATTTTATGCAAATATTTATATAGTTGCACCATTTTTTAATTTTGCATTTTTTAAATTTTGCTAAATTTCTTGGTTTTCACAAACAAGTAAGAGAAAATGTTATGTTCTAATTTATTTGGCAGTTTTACTAATCAATAAAAATCTACAAACTTACAAAACAATTCCAATAAAACCAAAAGCAAACAATTAAATATCATATTTAAAAATATATCTACTGTAATAAAATTATATGTTATAGAGGTTTAAGCAAAAACACTTAAAATCGTTATTAATAAATATTAATGTTAGATTTAAATAAAATGATTTCGATATAACCTCATAAAGGC
>OW026521.1:15000746-15103246 GCA_932274085.1 Protocalliphora azurea | reverse complement strand
GTACTTGCAACATAATGGACAACTACTAAAATTAATAATAGAAATAAATTTAAAAATCAATAGAAAATAAATTTAAAAATCAGAAAGATAAGTTTTTACAAACTTGCAACATGTTGCAAGTTGCTGAAATTAATACATTTCAATAAAAATTTTAAAAAATTATGAAAGTCTTATTAAAATTTCATTAAAAATTAATACAATTTGTTTTATGTACTTGCAACAGGGAGTCAGAACATTAAATAATAAACAAAATTATTTAAATTTATTGAACAAAAAATTGGAGCTTAAATAAAAATATATTAAAATTCAAAATTCCAGCATGTTGTCATTTTAAAAGGTTAAAAGTAATGTTTTGGCATAACATAAAAAAGCATTCAAAATTCCTACCTTTTAACTATCCTAAACTACTTTATTTTCACAATGTAGCGCTAAACAATGTGCAGCATTATTATAAAAAAGTGTGACAATTGTTTGTTATTATTGTCATTGATGTTGCTACACAACAAATGTTTTCTAGCGTATTTTTTTTTTTTTTTGCAAAAAAAAACATTTTTTTTTTTTTTCTTATAAATATATTTTTAGTATTGTTACTACAATCAACAATATAATGTTGCTGAGATTATTTGATTAGATGATCATTTGTTTACTCATTTAGTTTAACTAATGTGTATGGATGTATGTAAACCTTAGTGAATGAATGTGTATGATCTCTCTTGGGTGTATAAAATATTTCTGTGCCAATAATTTTGCCCGTGTTTAAAAAATATACATATATTGCTGCTTTATTGTAATAAATTTTGTATATTAATGTTATTGCTAGATTTATTTTTCAGTTTTTCAAAATTATTTTGAACTTATACTTTTTTTAAAATTTCATTATATTATCTATTGAATTAATTACTTAAAATTACTATTAATAAATATTTAGTTAATGTTTTTCATAATTAAATGTTAAATGTTCAGGGTTGTTTTTAAAAAATAAATAACACATGAATTTAAAACATACTTAAAAGTTGTTCTAAGCATGAAATTATAATAAACAATATTCTTAAATTCTTAGTAATAAATTGTTTAATAGGTGCGCTCTAAACTAATTTACAAAAAAAATTTAATTATATTTTTTAACAATTAAAAAATTAGTAACAAAAAATGTTAAGTAATCAATTAAAATTCACAGAATGCATTGTTACCAAGTGACTTAAATTTTAATTACTAATATAATATTACAGAGAAACACATTTAATAACAGCTCTAAAAAAAACTTGCCACATGGTAAGTTATGAAATGTTTTAAAAATGAGAACAACTTTTAAGTACTGAAGACAATTATTTCATGTTTTATTATTATTTTGTTTTTTTTTTTTTAATATAAAAAAAAACTTTATTTTGCAACATAAGAAATTTTTAAATCATTTTCCAAAAAATAAATTTTTACAAAATTCATATTTTCTACAAAATAAGCTAAAATTTGATAATTTGCCACATGCTGCAAGTGGAAAAAATTTCAATTCAAACTGTAGACATTTAGAAATATTTCTTGTCATAAATTTATAACTTTCCACATGTTGCAAGCTATGATAATTAGCAGTTATCACCAAAATTCTAGTTTGTTTTTGTAAATTTTGAAAAGCTATACAAATTTTATAGAAAATAAGAAAATTTAAACTTGCAACATGACATTTTTAAAAAAGGTTAATAATATTAATACACAGGGATAGTTGAATAAAAACTGCTACAATATCATAACTTGCTTATGTTTCAGGTAGCAAAAATTATGATATTTCATAAAAATGTTTCACAATTATGGCAAATATTCACATTTTCAATGAAAATTTATTAATTTTCACAATAAAATTTTATAAATTTTTGCTTAAGACTTTCTTTAGAAATATATTAGCAAAAAAATATAAGAAATAAGAAATTTGTTACATGTTGCAAGTTATAAAAATAATTTATTGAAATTTTTTAAGTTTCTGATAAAAAAAAAAAGCATTTCAGAACGCAAAAAGTAAAAAAAGTAAAAAAAAAAATATTTCCTTGCAACATTAAAAAAAGCGATAATTTTGTTTCTGATAAAATTTTTTAAGTTTCTGATAAAAATTAAAACATTTCAGAACAGTTAACGTAAAAAGTAAACCATTATCAAATTATTTCCTTGCAACATTAAAAAAAGGCGATAATTTTATTTCTGATAAATTTTTTTTAAGTTTCTGATAAAAATTAAAACATTTCAGAACAGTTAACGCAAAAAGTAAGTGATTATCAAAATATTTCTTTGCAACTTTAAAGAAGGCGATAATTTTGTTAATTACATTTATAATAATTTTATAAATTAGTTCTTAACACTATATAATTACTTATTTTAAGAATTTCAAACTTGCCATGTGTTGCAATTTCAAATTCAGGAATATTATTTTTTTCAGATTATTCATTACATCTTTATGCATTACATCTTTAATATAGTACCTTTTTTTAAACCACCATAGTTATTTGTTAAATTTTTAAAAAAATGTCATAACTGCCACATGTCGCAAGTTCTTTGTTTTTTTTTTTTTTTTTTTTGTAAGAAATTTAAGAATTTCTGTAATCTGTTAATAAAAAAATAATAAATACATTGTGATAAATATTCTACAATTTTTAAACTTTATTGATGCCACATGGCGAAATTAGGCAAATAATTGCATACAAATATTTAATTTTAAACAAACTGTAGTTACCTATTAAATTAAAGTGAAATTTTACAACTTGCCACATGTTGCAAGTTATAAAAGATTAACATTTTTATTTATAATTTATGAAAAAATAAGTATGCCAAAACAAAAAGTTTAAATTTTATTTCTTAGCTCTAAAAATTATGCAAGTTTCTTTTTTTTTGTAATTTTTCTTTAATTATAATTGCATGTTTAAACATTTTTCATAACAAAATCCATCAACACATACCAAACAACCCACACACTAACCAAATTATAGTCACACAAAAATATATACATTTAAAACAAAAGAGACACGCATTTTTACTTCTTTACTACAATTTTCTTTACGGGCCACTAACAAAAACGCATTCTTTTTATTACACATAAATGTATACATAATATTATAAATATGAAATTATTTTAAAACTCATTTAATTTTAAAATAAAAAATTATTTTAATCATGTTTTTATCATGTTGAAGATATCATTTCTAATTTTCAAAATATGTTGACAAAAAAAAAAAATATGTACGTGCGACACAAACACCTCCGCTTGGCTTTAGTTTTTTAGTTAATTATATGATTTGAAATTTTATTTTTATTTTTTATTTGTATTTATTTTTTTGTTCAAATGACATTTTGTTTAATAATTAAATACACTTAATGTTCAGAATTAATGAATTATTAGTGTATATTTGTGTGTCACTATCGTGTATGGTGTTCTGTTGTTCATTAATTTTTTTTAAGTTGTTATTTTTATTATTATTTTGGGGTAATTAAACAATTGAAAACTTGCGTTTTTTTTTAATTTTCATTAAAAAAATACTTCATAATGATTTTTCATTTCACTCATTATTAACCTCCTCATCATCAATTAACTACACAACACCAGCAACAACAAACAATAATGAAAACATTTGTATGAAGTACATATTATTAATACTACTACTCTTACATACTTAAACATAAACTCACATTTAATACTTTTAAGGGGGTAATTAAGTACAATTAAAATTCCGCTGACATTTCTCGCCTTTTTTTCTTTCTCTTCGATATCTCTTCCACAAGTTATTCTATAAGATACACAACATAGTAAAAAATAAATGAAGAAATACTTAATGTTGTGCAGTAAATTGTTGACATATTGGTAGCGTGTAAAAAAATACAAAATTTCTTTTAAATAATTATTGATGCAAGTATGTGTGTCACAGTAAATGTTTGTAGAAGTATAAGTGATTATTATGAAGTAATATTATTGTATACATGATCATTTCATTGATTTTGATTGTTTTCTATTTGTATTGTGCTGATTTTACGTTTTTTTTTTTTATATATATTTTCTGGTCATTTCATTTAATTTTTTTCATTCTTCAATGTTTTTATTTAATTGTTTTTTTTCAGCTATACTTATAAATTTGTTACTGTAGTTGTGCATATAAATTTGTGATCATTTAATATGTTTATTTATGTATATTAATAATAAAAAAATATAAAAAAGGTTAGAAATGTAGAGAGAAAAGAGAGATGTCTTTACTTTTACACTACGACTTTAGTTGAATGAAAAAAATTAATGATCTGCTGACGTCAAATGCTAATTGAAATTAATTTAGAATAATAATACAATATTATTACGAAAGTATCTGTAAATAGCTCAATGAAAATAAAGATATCGTGAAAGAAATTTTTATAATACACAAATATATAATGTGCAACATGTTGCAAAATTAACAAATAAAAGAAAATTGTTTAAGATTGTATTTATGTTTTTAATGAAAAATACTTTTAATTAAGCAAAATACTTTCTTCTTAACATCTTAAGAAAAATAAATTTTTTACAATATTAAATAATGAAAATATTTATACTCAATTCTGCAACGTGCTGCAATTTTTTGAAAGTAAATAACTTTATTATAAATTTAATTTCAGTTAAAAAAAAAAACAATATTGCCACATGTTGCAAAAAATTTAAATTAAAGAAATAATTCAAAAATATATTATTAATATTTAATAATTAGTACCTTTTCGAAATGTTGCTACTTAAAAAACTACTTATGTACATACAACATATGGCAAGATTAAATAAATTTAAGTTTGCATATGTAGATAGGTAGATTTAGAATATTCTATATAAAAAATTTATAATTTTTTTCTTATGCAACATGTTGTCACATTTTAATATATTTTCTTCAACTCAATAACCAAATAACATAAATATTCTTTCATAACTTATATAAATCTTTATGCGAAATTTAAGAAAACATAATAAAAATAATTTAAGGCAAACATTATATTGTCACATTTCTGCAACATGTAGCAACTTAAAAAGTTATATATACATATATATTTTTTAATTAAATTAAAACATGAAATGTTCGAACAACACTCATTAATATTTTAAACAGATTAAATATTTATTTAAAAAAGAGCTAATATAGATAGATATGTTGCAAGTATAAAAAATTACTTTTATGTTAAAAATGCAATAACTACAAAATGAGTAATTTCAAAGTCATACTATAAAAGCATTTTTTTTTTAAATTTAAAGAAGACAACAATTTCTACATGTTGCAAGCTTGAAAATTAGTAAAATTTTTAAATTTATCAATATTATTTTAAAAAATTATGTAAAAATTTAAAAAATGTATATAAATAACTGGAATTCAAGCAATTATTTCAGAAAAAGATAACATGTGACATGTGGCATTTAACGATATATAAATTTTTTTATGTTAATTTTTAATTATCAAACAAATGCGTTCATTTGTGACTTAATATTATAGGATTATTACTATATTGCGAGTTGTTTGAATCGACTAATTTAATTTCTCTCTATCTTCTTAGTTCGTTTTACTTAATTATTATCATTAAATCATAAATACCAAACTTGCAACATGTTGCAATTTAAAATTATTTAAGTTGTTTTTTAATTTATTGTTTTCTAAGTTAATTGGTAATTAAATAACCATATTATTGATGATTTTTACTAATTGCAACATGTTGCAAGTGGTTCAAACTAATCAATTTATATATTTATTTACAATTTTAAGCCTTTTTGTACAGTTATTGATATTATTTTATTAATTACATGTTACATGTATTTTGTTGATTTTTTATAGAATTTATTTTTCAAAATTTATATTTTTGTAGAAAGTATCAACGATATTTAATATTTTCGATTTCTTAAGAAAATTTTTCAAAATGTTGCTAACGGCAAAATGCTGAAAGAAAAATTACTTCAAAAGAATTTATAATTTTTAACAACTTCTTATCTTTTTAATCAAAAATTTATTTAGCAAAATGTTGCTAAACTTTTAAAGGCAAAAATGTCAGATTTTTAAGAAAATAATTATTTAGCATTTTTTTCAGATTTACTTTTACATTTTTATAAATATTTAATTGACAATTTCTGTTTTACTGCAAATGTTGCTGTATAAATTTTTGTTTACAAACATGTTGTTAAATTTTAACAACAAAGTTGTAAGCATTATTAATTTATAGTATTTGCCAATATGTGTATATTTAATTGCTAATATTGTTGAAACGTTTTTATTACTATTTTTTTTTTATTTCTTCTTAATTTCTTCCCAAATTTTTCGTTAGAAACATATTGCTAACAATTTAGCACCAAGAATGTCAGGTTTTAAAATAAAACTTAGCAACATGTATCTAGTTGACTGCTTAAGATGCTAAAATAATTAAGTTCTAGAGCAGCAGAAAAATGTTGCTGGCCATTTAGCAACAAAACTGGCAACTTTTTAAATTAATAAGACTGCAATTTATCTGACTGCTAATAATGATAAAAAATTTATTACTCTAGCATTTTTAAAATTTTAATATATTTTTTCCCAAAATTTTTAGACACAAACATGTTGCTGGCCAGTTAGCAACATTACTGCTAGATTTTTTAAATAATATTATACTTTGCAACTTAGTCTAGATGAACGCAAACGTTTATTAAATGAATTTATTACCTTTTGTTCTTGTCCAAATTTTTAATTACAAAAAAGTTATCAGCTTAGTTAATTAGTATTTTTTAGCAGCATATATCTAGCTGGCCCCAAATGTTGCTAACATATTTATTATTTATTTACTTATTTATTTATTTATTGTTCCTTATTAAATATCGATTTTATTTAACTATTTGTCTTTGACTCAGAAAACGAGGGTGTCCAATTGCCATTTATATACAATACAATGCAACATATTGCCAATTAAGGCAACATTTTTTATTTTCTTAATTTTTGTTCTTTATTTAAGAGATCCCTAGATTATTTATTTATTTTTTAATATATGCTACTTTACAACTTACCATATGTTGTCAGTGCATTAAATTTAAAAAAAATCCATATGGTTGACTATTAAGGTGAACGTTTGTTTTTGTTATTGCTGCTGCTTTGTATATTTAAAATATTGCTTAGTTTACTATATGTATATATTTTAAGTAGCTTTTTAGCTAATTATAATGCTGGCAACATGTTATGTTGTGTTGCGAAAAATTTACCACAATATTTTTAATGGCCTTATTTTAATTGCAACATCAAACAAACAAGACTCTCATAAAAATTTTCAAATTTGTTTATATATACATATATATTTTTTGCTTTTCTGCATCTACTATTTTGCTTTTAACAAAAATGGAAGCAATTAAGAATAATATTTAATTATCTTGCAAAAAAAATCTAAATGACTAATTTAATATTGCAAAAAGATCTAAACATTATTTTTTGTTTTGCTTTTTATAAATTTTTGCCGTTTGCATACATAATTACTTTTAATAAGATCTCTTGGTAGTTAATGCATTAATGATGTTGATTTTTTTTTCTATATTATTTAAAAAATCTTTTTAAAAGCTATAAAGTTAATAAAAAATCTAAATCCGCTAATAAAAAAAATTATAGAGGAATGTCTTTAGAGTCTTAAAAGCAAATATTAAGTAGGTGGTAGCTAATACTCTATAACTAGCAGCAGTCATTTATTATTAAAACCAAATGCTATTTGTGTGCTTATTTTATGAATAAAACTCCAGTTTGTGAATTTTTTAATAATTTTCAATTTTCCTTTTTTTTTATAAATTTCCCATAATTACGCACTATTTCTTTTTTTTTTTCATGTGAGTCATTTATTTAATTTCATGTAGTTATTTACCACAAATTTTCTTTTTGTAACATGTTGTAGTTAGTTATCAACATGACGCCGGCGACAAGTATTCCTAATATATATTTGCAACCAAATAAGAAGATTTTTTTTTGCATTTTATTATTTAAATGTTTTGTTTTACTGGTAAATGGCAAGTTTGTGCGTGTGTGATTTTTTTTAAATGCACTGGTTTTTAATATGCAATTGAATATTTCATTTTATTGCTTGTCATAAAATTATTATTTTCAATATTAATTTAATACTTAATTAACATAAATTTTTTATTACTTGTTTCACCATTAAGTGGTAACAAGAAGTGAAAGCCTTAGAAGTATTTCGGCAAATGAGAAGAATAATTACTTCCGTCGGTGGTTTTAGTTGGAGTAAATTAATAATGTCATTTTGTCTTAAATCTAAAGGAGTAATTTTTTTATAAAGCAAAATAAAAATATTTTTAGTTGATGTGAGAAAGAAATTTTCAAATGTTAATATTTTTGTAACCAAAAATCAAAAAATAAAGTGAAAAAAGCTTTTCGAAGGAAAGTTAAGTTCCCACTTATGCCCCTTTTGATAACTCTGCTTCAAAAGCTGCACATATTGTTTGAGTATTTATGATTGTGTAAACAACTTTCTGGCAATTTGTTAAATAATCAGTTTATTCTTGAAATTAGTGAGCCGTTGGAGATATCAAAATAAAATTTCACAGAGAGCTGAGGTGCTTTCGAGTATAGGTTCCTAGCAGGTCGCGGGGGTGCTTTCGAGCATAGATTCCTAGCAAGTCGTGGGGCTTGGAGTGAACCACCAAAGTTGCGAATCTCGGGTATTTAATTTAAAAAAGATCGTCAAAATTTTATTTATGATTTGATTTTAACACACAAATGGTTCTTATAAATCTCTATAAAGAAAATAAAAACGCTTAAATATGTGGCATATCTTTTTTAATTTAATTTGAGTCCTAAAGTTTTTCCAAAATATTTCCTAGATTTTGCATAAAATTCAAAAATTACTAATCCAAGAATCATATAAATATATAGTTACGATAAAAAATTATGGTACAGTGCAAGCTCGGTATTCGCGAATTATCAGATACGGAATCGGAAGATTTATATGGTACTGGTCATTAAGAAAACAAAATTTAAGTGGACGATTCGATAAACATATGCATACAATGGGCTTTGGAAAATGATAAGCCGACAACAGCACTATATGAACTACTTGATTCACCTGTTATTTTACAAAATAATTTGCCAAAAAAACAACTCAAAATCTCCAATTTCTTTAAAAATGTTGAAAATGTAAATACATCAATAAAAACAATTGTAATTTTAAAAATTACATAAAACTTTTCAATAAAATTTTGGGTTCTGTTATAGCAAAAATTCAGTTTTCGCGAGAGCTCTGATTTTAATTAATCGCGAAAATCGAGCATGTACAGTATTTTGAAATTTAAACTTCAAAAACACATTTTTATATTAAAAATAGTTTTTTTCCTTTGGATTTTTTGTATGTTTCCAATAGAAAACTTGACATATTTTTTGGGGCAACGGTCTTCCCGCTAGCCTTATCCAAATTTCGTAAATTTAAAAGATTGTTTTTATTTATTTGTGAAATTTTGAAACGTTAAAGCTGAGATTAGACAAAAAATATACATCTTTATTGCACACCTTCATAAAATATTTTATAAGTCACGACAAAAATCAATTTTAAAAATAAGTTTTTCTCGGACTGGGATTTTGGGTATTTTGGTACAAAAAAGTGGGAGCTTTTTAGTTCCAACATTTTGGGACAAGTTCATCTATATTGCGCCAAAATATCAAATTTCTTCAGGTTATGGCCTCAAAATTTTTAAATTTAGATTTTAGGTATATTTTTGAGAAATAATATTAATATTTGGACCTAAATAAAATTTAAAGGAGTAGAAGTATTCCAATGAAATTTTAACAGAAGAATACAGATAAACTGTGTGTGTTTTTTTAAATGCACTGGTTTTTCATATGCAATTGATTATTTTATTGCTTTGGGTATTTTTTTGTTTCAAAATACCCAAAATCTCAGTCCGGCGAAAACTTGTTTCAAAAATTGTTTTTGCCATTGTAAAATGCGTGGCTGAGAAAATTTTGTGTATTTAATCATCATAGGGGTTTATATAGTCAATATATTTTTGTTGATCTCGGCTTTGATAGTGGAAAGTGTTACAAAAAATAAAATAAAATTAAAAAGCTTATCCAAAATTGACAAAGTTATGCTTTTCACGCATTTACATTAACATTTCTTTTGAAACCACTACAAAATTCCTATAGTGCGAAACCAAGAAAAACATTTTAAAAGTTGAAAAATATTGCAACCTTTTTGGAAAATAACCCCAAATATATGAAATTTTTTTTAAGTTAAAGTTTCAGATTTATATAACTATTTATCGTATATATATTTATATGATGCTTTTACAAATATTATTTAGAATTATGTAAAAAATCTAAAAGGTATTTTCAAAAATTTTAGGACACAATTTGAGGCCCCCAATTTAAAAAAAAAAACTTAAAAAACTAGGACAAAAATGAGGGTAAAATTTGTTTTGACCTAAATATCTTTTAAACTAAGAGAGATAAATGAATTTTTGGCCTACTTTGGAGGTATAGCCCCTACCTACGCGAACCACTAGGAACTTGTGCTCCACCAAATTAACTCGAAAATACCTTAGCTCTGACCATGTGAAGTTTTGTTTAGATATCTCCAACAAGTTCACAAGTCATAGAATTATATATATATATATATATATATATATAAAGTGTTGTAAGAGCACTGTGCGTCAGCAATACATTATTATTTGTAATCTTTTTGCATATTTGAAGGAAATTTAAAGGAAATTAAATACGAATTTTATTACTCGAAATATAAATAGCTTCTAAATTTTCTTAAACCATTTAAATGTTTTTAAATTTCATTAATTAAAATACCCTTGACTCTCAACACTTACAAGGTGTTGAAACTTTAAAACAAGCATTTTAACACCCACTTAAACGCCCACATGAAAAAAAACAAATCTCGCAAATTCACGAGAAAAAAAACGAAACCAAAAAGGTGTTGAAATAACCATATAAAAACAAATTTAAGCCCTCTAAATGAGCCAAACATTATCATTAACATAAGTAAGAAAAAATAAAAAAAAAAATAAAAAAATAAAACACAGAAAAATGATTATAATAAAGAAAACCAGCAAGGAAACCCTCAATGTTTAGCCAAATGCAAAAACCACAGAAAAAAAATACATTATGAAAAAATTCCACTTTTTTGTTTCCATTTTCTGTAAAACCATCCTTTTTTCTATAACAAAAAATCTTTACCCCAAGGAAGGAAGGACTCTATAAACACATTATAAGCATAAGTATAAAAAAGAATGAGAAAAAAATTTTAAAAAAATTGCAGCAATAATAAAAAGAGTGACCAACATGTTAATTACCTTCTGTATTTGTAAACCATTTTTGTGTAAGAACAAGGAAGTGAGTGTATTTAACTAAGACCCTTAATATCTGACCAGTCAAACCCATAACATAATCATGAAAGAAAAAAACTCTGGCATTAACGTTTATTATTTGAAGCAATTAAAAATATTATTATAATGCCAACACTTTGGTAAAGTCAACACCAACATTTGCAACACATTAAAAAAATATATATATATTAGGAAAAAAATTTAAAAAGGATTTAAAACGGATACAACCTTTTAACCTGCTTAATTCTATAAAAAAAAGTTAAAAGATTTGGCAAAGAAATCTGTATTTAAAATTTATTTGTTCAAACTTATAAACCCTTAAAAACGGCAAGAAATTATTTTACAGAAAAAGGTTCAAATGCCGTCGGTTTTTTTCCGTTTTCTTTTTAGATTTGACAAGAGTTTTAGTTGTTTTTTTATTTATATATATAAATAAATATCTTGGTGGAATTTTTTTTTTCTATATTTGTATTTTTGTTTTTTATTTTTTGTGCCATTTTAACAGGCGTTAAGAAATTTTAGCTACATTTTCACTAAATTCAAGCTCATTTTTTCTACACATAATATTTTGGGTTTTTTTTTTTTTTTTTTTTTTTTTGTTTGGTGAAACTTTGTGTGATTTTTTTATGTGGGTCATAAAGAAAAACGAAAACATCAAATTAAAATATATATAAAAAAGTGTGAGGCAGGTTAAGTTTTTTCTTTTAGTATCAAGTTTTTTTGGAAGATTTATTTGAAGGCTGTTGATAAGGGTGGTTGTTTCGGTTTGGTTTTCTATAAACATGAGCTCAAGGATAGGGTAGATTACGAAAAATGTTAACATAAATTTTATATAATAACAGGATACTTAAAATTATGCAAGACACCTAAAAAAATCAATTAAATAAAAAAATAATAATAATAAAATAAAGAAAAATCTTTTTTTTTTTTTTTTTTTGCAAATGACACCTAATATCGATATTAACACAAATTTTTATTTGGAACTTTAATTTTATATTTTTTCCTGAAAATATATTGCTTCTTTAAACACTTTTTTCTTAGCCTTAAACAATGCTCTAACATCTATATTTGACCGCTTACTCTTAAACAGTCTACCATAGTTTTATTTACTTATTTCATTAATGAAATAAGTTGTTTCATCAAATATATCTTGAACACATCAATATAGGCACATTCAATTGCTTAATTTCTTTAAGCTTGGCTAAGAAAACACATTAAGAAGTAGCAGCAGTAGTTAAGAGAGTAAAAGCAAAAATATACTCAAAAACAGACAAAACCGGCTCACAATAGAAAAAATAACGGCGTCGACACATACCACACAAACAAACATGGCAAACCACTGAAATACCAGCAGTTCAGAAACAAACAACACGTTGATTTTTACAAGAGTGAAATGAAGAAAATAAAAAAAATCTCATAAATGCCAAAGAGTGTGTGAAATAAAAGGCAAACAAACATAATGTAATAAAAAAGAGACATAGTAGAAATTACAAGTACCCTAAAGTTCAGCTTTAACTACTAGTTTTGTATTCCTAAAGATTAGCTTTAATCGAAGCTATAAATATAGTTCCTGTATAACTTTAATTGTAGTTAATAAAATCTGTCAACAAATAGTCTTAATCGTAGTTCTTATTATAACCCCTGAATAGCTTCAATTTTAATTTGTAAAATAATCATAGCAAATCATCATTTATAGCTTTTAATATAATTCCAATTTGGTTTTAATTATAGTTTCTAATATAGTTCCAGTTCAGTTTCAATCGTAGTTTTTTATCCAGGCACAGTTTAATTTTAATCATAGCCAATAAAATAGTCCCAGTTAAAGTTCAATTTTCGAGTTTAGCTCCTTTAATAGCTCTTTATATAGTTTCTATTTATCTTTAATTGTTGCTCATTTACAATCCAAACTTATACTAAATTTTAGTAAATGAAAAAGTTTTGCTTTAATTCTAGTTCACAATTTAGCTCGAATAGTAATTCATAATGTAGTATAAATTTATATTAACTTTAGTTTTAGTTTTAACTCTTTACATAGTCCAAATTTTAGCTACAGTCATAGTCTATAATATAGTTTCACTTTACCATAAATGATAGTCTATAATATAGTTTCAGTTTAGATTTTAGCTTTTCATATTATTCAAGTTAATCTTAAATTATGGCTCTTTATATAGTCAAATGTTTAGCTTCAGCCATAGTCCATAATATAGTTTCAATTTAGCATAAGTCGTAGTTTATAATATAGTTTAAATTTAAATACAGCTCTTGACATAGCTCAAACTAAGTTTAAATTATTTATCTTTATATAGTCTAATTTTCAGCTACATTTATAGGTCATAGTACAGTTATAATTTAGCATAAATCGCACTTCATATAATGGTGAAAATTGAATAGTCCAAATGTTTCCATAGTCCATTATGGTTCTTTATATAGTCCAAATTTAGCATCAATTATAGTAAATTATAGCCTTAATTTACCTTCAGTAATTGCTATTTATAAAGACCAAATTAAGTTTTAATAATTTCTCTTCATATTGTCCAAATTTAGCTTCAGTCGTAACTCATGATATAGTTTCAATTTAGCTTCAATCGTAGTTCATAATATAGCTTCGGTTTACCTTTAGTTATACTACTTCATATAGTTCAAATTAGCTTTGGTTATGATTTATTTAATATTGCCTCAGTTTAACTTCCGTTATAGCTCTTTACAAAGTCAAAAAAAAAAAAAAAATTAATTAAGTCTCTTGATATAGTCCAAGTTTCAGTCGAGGTACATTATACTATTTATATTCAATCCTAGCTAGTAATATAGACAATATTTAGTTTCAGTGGTGACTCTTAATATTGTCGAAGTTCAGCTTCAATTATAGAATTTTATATAGCAACAATTAGGTTAAAGTTGTTATTCATAATATTGTGCTAGTTTAGCTTTAATAATATAGATTAAATTTAGATTTATTCATAGTTTCAATTTAATTATTCAATTATAGATCCCTATATAGTCAAAATTTATGTAGTTCCAATTCAGATAAATTCGTAGTTAATATTATAGTTTCAAATTAGCTCAAATCGTTGTTCAGAATATAGTCTCAGTTTTGTTTCAGTTATAGCTTTTTGTGTAGAATAAAGATTGATTCAATTAGTCTTCATATAGTCCTAATTAAGCTTCAGTCGTAGATATTAAAAGAACTTGGACCATGCGTTTAGCTTAAATATTGGGTATTTACTTAATCCAAATTCGGATGCAATTATATTATATATTCCAAATTTATCCTTAGCTATAGTTCTTTTTATAGTTAATTTCAATTGTTTTTCTTTCTATAGTCCAAATGTAGCTTTAGTTCCCTCTATACAGATCCAATTTAACTCCAGTCATATTTTTTAATATACCATAATTTTGGCCTTAATCGTAGTGTATTATAAAGTCCAGGATTAACTTGAATCATAATTAATAAAATTGGTAATGTTTAGGTTTATTCAGTTGCTCTTTATGTAGTTAAAATTTAGCTCCTTTCTCAGAAAAAAGTCACCAATCACCAAATATATTGGTAAATAATTCATTCAGTTAAAAATTTCTTTAAATTTGCACAATTACTAAAAACTGTAAAAAATTAAAAACAGTGAAATTTTTCCAATCAAAAACTTGATCAATTCAATCAAGTAGATGATTGAATGAATTAAAAATTTAAGTGAGAAATAAAATTTCACTTAGATTTTATTTTTATTTTATATTTACTTCAATATATTTATTTAATTGAAATGTAAAATGAAACAACTGTGTTAATTGAAAATTATACGGTAATATTTTTTTCTGCGTCAATAGAATAAGGTTAACACTTGGGTTTAAACATAGCTCATAATACATAAAAAATTTATTTTCTGTCGTACCCCTAATTGTAGTTCAAGTTTATATCCAATCCTACTCCATTTTAAAGTGCACGATTGGTTTTATTTCTAATTCATAATATGGTCACAATATGGAATAATTGTTTTTTAAAATTTTTCCAAAAGTTGCTAAATTTATTACAAACCAAATATGCCTTCTATTTCTCGTTGTAGGACTCTAAACACTTTTAAACAATTTGATAAAAAAAAATCCTAACAAACCAAAAGCGTAAAACCATAAACGTCATTATACCAACATTGCCAACGCCACCACATTAGGTTGGCTACTTAAACTGATGATTTTGTTCTTGCTATTGCTCTACACAAAATATTGCTGGTACTGAAAATACTGTGTAGCATATTGCTATGCTATTTAAATGTGTTGACTAAATGCTTGGCTGAACTAAAGAAATGAGAAAAAAAAAAAACAATGAATGTTGGCGTTAAAACTCTATAGAGTGTTTGGATAAATAAATAAATGGCTGGTGCTGTTGAGGATGATGGTGGTGGTGTTTGGTGCTGAAGTATAAAATATAATGCTTTAAAAGAAAAAAAAGTGACAGCACAAAAAGTGACGTAGTCGCGCATTTGGTTTCCTTTAAAATTCTCTGATTCTTTCAAGAAATCCAAGATTTTGTTGTACAAGAATAAAAGAAAAAAAAAAATGAAAATAAAAAGACAAATGGAAGAAAATACTCATAAATATAACGGAAGCAAAAGGCGTCTTGTCTTAGTCTTATTTTAATTTTTTTGTTTTCTTTCTGCAACAAACCATATTGTTCATGCTGGCAGAAGCAGCAGCAAAAAATCAAAAAAACAAACATTTAACATGACATAAAGGAAGCAAAAAACAGCGACAAAAAAGAAAGAAAATATTGAAATAAAAACATTTAGCATAAGCGCCACCATAAAATACCAACCAACCAACATTTGTGATATGTCCTCACTATTCTAGTTGACACGTCATCAACTTTTACTCATATTGCATTTACCATCTCAATAGTAGTAAGTACATGTTGCTGTTATTTGTTTGTTTGTTTGCATTTTTTTTTGCTGCTGTTGGTGTTGTTACTGCTTCTGCTGCTGTTGTTTGTACTACAAATTGTTTTCTATGGTCGCTAATGTGTTTTATGGTGTTTGGGTATTGTTGAGGTTGTTGTTTGGCTGCTGTTGGTGTCTATTGCTGCTGCTCAATATTGTTGTTTGAGTGTAGGTGTTTGTAATGATGTTTTAGTTGTAGTTACTAAAGTTTGCTGCTTTTTTTTTTTTTTTCATTGTTTTGCCACAGTGTTGGTATTTTTTTGCTTTTTAATGGTTTTGTTTAAATAACTGTGACTATTTTGATTTTTTTACTTTGAACTCTAGCTCTTTCTGCAAATTAAGTTGTTTCTAGGTGTTATAGAGGTGTTGGCTTTTTTATAATGATAAGTGGTTTTGATCTCAGCTATATTGCAATTTATTTGAAGTAAAACAATTTTAAAGGTTCTTAAACCAAATTATTTCATTTTATTTTTTTTTTCTAATAGTACTTAATAGTACTTAAATCGTTTAAACTGTAGCTTCAGTCATAGTTTTAATTAGTTTAGTTTAGCAGTCTAATTCTTGTTTCAAAAGTAACTCCATATATTGTCTAATTTTATCATAAATAATAGCTTTTTATCTAGTTATATTTCAGATTCCTAATTAACCACAATTTTAGCCGCAATAAAAGTTTTAAATTATTTCAACGCTTTGCCTCTCATACTAGTTAAGTTTTACTTTATTTTTGGCTCAAATTATAGTCAAAATTTAGCTTTAGTTTTATCTGGTAATATAGTTCAAATTAGCTTTAATCGTAGTTCATAATATAGTCCATATTTATCTTCACCATTGAGACTCTTAATTAATCCAATTTTGACATCAATTGTAGTATTTTATATAGCTTCAATTATGGTATTTTATATAGTTCCAATTTAGCTAAAATTGTTGCTCATAATATTTTCCTAGCTTAGGTTTAATCGTACTTCATAATAAAGTTCAAATTTAGCTTCTTTTATAGCTCTCTATGTAGTGCTAGTTCAGCTTCAATTTTACTTCATAATATAGTCCAAAGTTAGCTTCAAAGATATTCGCTTATATAGTTCAATTTTAGTGAAAGTTTTTTAAGTTTTTTTTTTTTTAAATAGTATTGGAATCTATTAAATTGAAGCTTCAATCGTAGATTTAGTTTGTGTGGTTTGTTGTACAATTCTGTCTTCAGAATTAGCTCTAGATAATGACTAATTTTAGCATCAATCACAGCTTTTATTCTAGTTATATTTCAATTTCCTAATAAAATTACTTTTGAGCCAAAAGAATAGCTAAATATAATCAATTTTTTTAGTCCTTTACTTGGAAATTTCTGATGACATCTCTGACAATATTGATTATTGTATTTCCAAACCCTTTCTGGGTAGATAATTCTCAGTTTCAATCCCAGCCGATCCCACTATAAAAGCCGGATCGCTTGAGGTTTGTACTGATGGATCCAAATTTTCTGAACGGGTTGGGAGAGATGTCTTCATTTCCGCATACAGGAGGAACATCTCCTTTAAATTGATGAATCATTACACTGCTCTTCTAGCGGAGATTATGAGATTGTGGGAGCGGAGGGTATTCGGAGTGAATATTCAAATTTGTACGGATAGTCAACCCGCGATGAATTCTCTTTTGAGATTCGACATCCAAGCTAGTACATGAATGCCGAACATCGGAATGAGATGGCGAAACATTCAAACCTAGAGCTGATCTGGGTAAGGGGTCACTCAAGTACCCCGGGAAATATTATTGCGAATGAATTAGCTAGAACTGGCTCACTTCTGCAAAGTGAAGAAACGGACCAACTAGTTGATATACCGCAGTCACTTTGCAGATCTATGATACTGCAGTACTTTTCGAGAATAGCTCAACTGGGGCTATATCTCGAGACAGATATGGCCCCTGTACTATCAAAAACGGTCGAGTCTCTTTCTGGAACTGCCAAGGCGTCAGCTACGAATACTTGTAGGCATTATTACAGGGTACTGGATTGTTAGTGCATCCGCTAGAATACTAGGATTCCCTTTTAAAGAATATTGTAGAAGTTGCTTTAACGAGGAGGAGGACGAAACAGCAGAATATTTTCTTTGGCACTGTCCTGCTTTTTCAAATATAAAGACTGCTGAATTCGTGCATTAAGTTAGTTCGGTTCGAAACTATTCTCCGATATATGAGAAACAGATTCACATGATCTATCAGGGTAACACAACGGGACCAATAGCACCCAAGTGAGCTGTCTATTTTACATTTGCAGCTGCCCATCTAACCTAACCTAGCTCTTTACTTTGCCGCTCTTAATGTATCATATATTTAGCTATAATTTTAGCTACGAATATAGTTCAATTTGAGCTCTAATTGTGGCTCTTAATATAGTCCGACTTCAGAAACTAATATAGTAGAATTTTAGCTTCAATCATAGCTTCTAATAAAGTTGATTTTAACAGTGCTCACAGCTCTTAATATAGTTAAATTTTTGCTCCAATCATAGTTTAAATATGGTTTAAATTTAGTTTAAATTAAAGCTTCTAATATAGTCCAAATAAGATTTTAATAGTTACCTTAAACATAGTCCATTTTAGCTCTCATTGTTGCTTTTAATATGATCAAAGTATAACTTTAGCTGTAGTTCCAGTTCATAACATAGAAGAAATTGGGTTTGAATCGTAATTCAAAATATTATTTAATTTTAGTTTATAAATTAGCTTCCAGTATGGTTCAAGATTAAAGTTAATCTTGTATGCAATATAACTCTTAATGAGGTCTGATATCTGCTTCAGTTGTAGCTTTAAATATAGTTCAAATATTAGCATTAATTATGGCTCTTCAAATAGTCCGATTTTAGCTTCAATTGAAGTTTTTTATAAAGTAAAATTTTAGTTTAAATATAGGAAGTAAATAAGATTAAATTTTAAATTTCAAAGCTCATAATATAGTTAAATTTTAACTTATGCATTAGCTTTTAATATAGCACAGATTTAGATTAAAACTTAGTACTATTTTTATTTCAATTACAGCTCTTAATATTTATATCTAATTATAAGTGCTAACAATAGTGTTTAATATGGAGGCTTTTCGGTTTTAATTTTCTTCTAGTTATACCTCTTAGCATTTACCAATTTTAGCTTTAAGCACAGCCTTTAATACAATTTTAGTTTAATGGCAAATGTAAAAAAGTTCAATTTTAGCTTTAATTCAAACTCTAAATATAATAAGTTTATCATTTTATACTTAATAATATTTTAATCTTAATTACAGCTTCTAATATAGTTCAAATATAGCCTTAATTTTACTTTAAAAGTAGTCTTATTCCTGCGCGTAATATTGAACTATTTCGGTTTTTATTGTAGCTCTAATTTCAGTTATATTTATATCTTTTAGTATAGTCGAACTTTAGCTTGAATTAAATATCTTAATAATAATATTAATTAATATTAATATTAATAATAGCTCTTAATATAGCCAAATAATAGCTTTAATAGCAGCTCTTAATATATGCCAAATTCGGTTTCTATTATAATTTTTAATATAAACCCAAAATAATTTCAGTTTTTGATACTGAAATTTTAAATTTGGCTGGAAAAAAGGACAGACATGTAAAAGTGTTTTCCTTGATTCACTCTTTAATAAGCTTAATATATCACATATTCTCTGAACTTCATTTCATCATAATCTAAATAAATAAAAGTAAAAAAATTTGACATACATTTGTTGAAAATGTTAAAATTTACCAGCAAATACTTACATATTACTAAACAAAACTCCCTTTTAGCTTTTCGTTGTTACTCTTTAGCCAAAAAAAAAAAAAAAAAAATAAATAAATAAAAATAAAATCTCTTCATAAAAATGTTACCCATATCCAAAAACAGACAGACAGCTAGACAGACACTCAACCATTCATTCACTACTACTATAACCAACAACATCGGCAACAACAAATAAGTTATTTTTATACTCCATACCAGAAAACAGTTTTCAAAAAAAAAAAAAAAAAAAAAGAAGTAAAACATGCTAGACACTTGCCAGACACACTTTAGTTACTTATGTTATTTTTCCCATATAAATATTTTTCTCGACTTCTGTGTTGAACGTGTACTTGGCCTTACAAATAGATTCGAAACACAAGAAAAAATATCTTTCTAAAATTACAAAAGAAAGCTTTAACAACTAAATGTGGAAAAAATGAAAATAAAATCTCTAAAAATAAAACCCTTAGTATTTTGGAAAAAAAACAAAAAAAAATAGAAGAAAATTTTTGCTATTATGTTAGCAAGACAACAGATGTTTGAAGTTGGTTTCTCCAAAAAAAAAAAATAAATAGCTAAGTAACCCAACAATTTTTATAACTATCCTTTTACTACTAAATTTTAATACACTCTTATTTGGATTTACGTGTCCTGTGAAAGTTAACTCTTCTATTTAATCACACATAAAGTGTGATTAAACTAAAATTTAAAGCTAAGAATTTTTTGACTTAACTAGGTTTAGTTTTAGATAAAATAAAATTAGGGGAAATTGACTTAGTCTAAGTTCACACACAGCAATTTTTTTTCCTATTTTAATGCCTTGATTTGTACAGTCAAGTTTGTATTCTCTCATATTTCCTCTCGCTCGCTCTCACACAAAATCAGAATTTCAGCAAGAAAAATTGCCTTGTGTGACTGTTTTTATTATACCAAGGTCATGTAAATTGTTTACTTTATTAGTCCTTATTAATGTATAGTGTAGTCAGTTTAATGTTCCACATCTGCTACATAACTACCAACATAATCTTCCTAATCCCAAAAATAGTAAAAAAAGTAAAAATATATACATTAAATTTTAATATATAAAATAACAAATTAAAAAATAACATAAAAAATTCCTATTTGTTAGAAACTCTAAAGCCAAAATATCTGAAATATTCTTAAGTTAATGGGTAGTTATCAGAACTGTAGGGAAGTTTGCAAATATTAGAGCTGAAAAATATTTCATATCTTTATTTTGGAAGAGAGAAAAGCTGAAAAATAATAAAGCTTACTGTGATGATGCGTTTAAATTTAACCTTGATGTATTGTTTACATATTTCCTTTTGTTTTAGGTGAAATACATGAGAGTGCAAAAGAATTTCTGTTAACAAGAGTTGCCACAAGGTTGATTATTACATTTTTAACTTTCTAAATAATCCGGGATGAAACACCGTTAAATTATGAAGTTTTGCTTGCCTTAGCTGAGAACAAAATTGGGATCCTTTTTTTTCATGTCTGACTGGAATTATCCCAATGAAAAAGAGAGTTTAACGAAAGAAGCTTAAATGCAAATAAAAAAATGTTTGCGATATTATTACATCAAACTATGTAATGTTTACAAAAACATTCGGAAACAAATTAAAGTTAATTTTAATAATATTGTGTTATCGTATTATTACAATTAAATAGTTTACTATGTTTTTATTAAAAAAAAAAACATATTGCTATTTCTATAACTGTAAATCGTTATAAATAAACATAATATGTTAAATTTTATCAGCAATATAAATTATGGTTGATAATTCGTAATTTATTTGATTTTTAAATAAATTTTGTTTTCTACAAATATTAAATATTTGTTGTTCAACTATATTATGTTTACCCCAATTATTGTACGCTAAGAATTTTACTTTAATAAAAAAAACCAAACTTCTTTTTAATTTTTATTTAGTTTATATAGAAATAAATATAAATAGACAAGGCTTGATTATATTATGTGTGATTCAAACAATGTGATATATTAATTAACTACTAAATAATTTAGTTAATAAAAAAAAAATATTTTTATATTTTTTGCTCAACATATAATGGAAAGAATAAATAATTTTTAAGAATTCATTAATAAAAAAATAATTATGCAACCATTATGATAACTTTTGATCATGTTATGATATCACTTTTTACTACAATATGATAATACCAAATGATAATATGACAAAATCGGATCATATTACGAATAGTAAACCCAATATAAAAAATAGAATCATAAAATAATAATATTTTCTTGCAAACTTCACTTTTAAATAAATATTTGTAAAACTGTTTCCAATGGAAGATTAACAAAAAACCAAAATACTTTTTATACTCTCGACTCGACTCAGAATCGTTTTCTGAGCCGATTTAACAATGTCGTCTGGCTGGCTGGTTGTCTGTCCATGCACACTTTGTGCACAAAGTGCAGGTCGTAATTTTAAAAATAATTAGATTTTTTTACCTAGACCCCATACAATTGAGACCATATTTAAATTACTGATGAATTATATAATGAAATTAAATTTCTTTTAAAATGTTCATTCCTAAAGAACATAATTAAGCAATTTAGCTTTAAAATTCTTATTTTTTTCATAAAAACAGATGTGTTGAAAAAGTTTAATTAACTATTGACAATCGCAATATAGAGCATTGAAAGCAAATCTAGTTTTATCGTTTACTTTTAGATTTTTCTACATAAAGTCAATGATTATCAATAGTGCAAAAATCAATTTCTTTATTTTTTATATTATTGATTGATTGATTGAGTTAAAAAACCATCGTTATTCATTTTAGATTCTCGATTATTTGCATATCACTTGAATTAGTAATATAATTTTTGAAAAAAATAATAAATGAAAAATTCTCAAAATTAAAGCATTTGCATATACTTTTGTTCCACTTTTTTTAATAATTAAGAAAATAATTAATATGCGCTTAAAAATTTTCAGAATTTAATAATAACTTATAGGTCTTCTGTTTATTCTAACTTTAAGACATTTGAATAAAGCTTTAGAAAAGATAATATAAATATATATATATATATATATATTTTTTTTTTTTTTTTCAAATAATACTTAGACTTCAGTGTCCATGAAAGGTTTTAAACCAACATATATTTTTCACTATCAAAACGTGGTTTACACGTTTAGATATCCTAACGAAATTTTCGATAATTTTCAACAGGGGTTTCCAACTAAACAAAGTTTTTTACATTTATAATTTCAAAAACTCGTTAAAAATAATAATTTAAAAAAAATAATTTTTTATTCTAAATTTAGAAATACTCGAAATAATAGAATAATTTCGGCTCGAATGACAACCCTATTTTTAACACTTAAAAATATATTATTTATGTCACTATTTCAATAAAACTATGTATGAATGCATTTTATATAAGAGTGAATTAGAATGACAAATTTTACGAAGATCGGTCCAAAATTAGGCATAAGTCCCATATAAGGCACACTTTCGAAAATACTTTAAAGTGTCATAAAACGCATATAAATGAGAATATCGAAATTATATTTGACATAAATAAATTTAATATTAACAGATATCGCAGTATTATAACAATCAGTCCGTAAATGGCTTTAGATTCAATATTAGGTCCTATAATTTTAAATAGAAGCTAGAGGTATAATACATTTACGAATATTATATCTACCCAATATAAATGAGAAATTAAAGCTACCTACATAGAATGCAATTAGAAGTTTATGTGAGAGGCACTTCGAAGTTTTCCAAAAAATTACTCATTTCTTTTTCAAAACACAGAAAAAAATAAATTTCATTTTCTATTATTAAATTTATAAAATCAATTATATTTTTTACTAAAATCGGAATTTAGTAAAATCAAATACTTACATTCGAAAATACTTTATTGAAATTAAAAATTGTTTTTCTTTATTGAAATATTATGCTATTTATAAAGTAAAATATTTGTATATTATTGTGAAATGGACAAAAGCCACTATTATGGTCGATGAACAATATGCTTAAAATGATGAATGCAAAATTTCCTTTTCAGCTAATGTAAAAAATGTATCAATCCATCATTTATGCATGCATAATTTCAATTTTAAAAACAGTTTAGAAAAAATTATTTTTCATATTTACTTCAAGTATTTTTTAAAATTTTTTAAAATTGTTTTGACTATATTTTAGAAATATTTGCTTGTTAAAGAAACATCCAGTCCCGTTTTAAATTATCAAATTTTTTGAAAAATACAATTTCTATATTAGAAGCCTTTTGCTGGAAGTAAAGAAATTCAAGCTTATTCAAATTCAAGCGTCTGCTTGAAATTTGAAATGTATAAACATTCAATTTTAAAGGTTTTTACTTATTTCGTTTATTTAATTATATTCATTAAAAAAAATTTAACATTTTGTGCTGCAATATTTATATAAAAACATTTATTATATTATGTTTTTATTTTTAAATTTATTTTTTTATGAAAATTTAGAATTTTATCAAAAATGCGGCTTTGTGTTAAAAATTAAATTTAGACTTATGTTAAAAATTATGTTTCGTTATTAATTCGTCAGTCGTAGGAATCTTTTGTCTAAGGCCCAGAAATGTGCTTCGATTGGCATCACAAGTGCCATAAGAAGCACATCTCAGGCGGCACTTGACGTCATTCTGCATCTCCTACCCATTGAGGAGTTCGTGATGGGAATGACTGCAAGGAGCCTGCTTAGACTTAGGACTAGAACTAGGACTTATAGGATCAATCAGAATTGGATATTTCAAATTTCCACGGATTATATGTACACAGAATTTAATTTCGAGGAAAATTCTACACTGATTATCCCAAATAGGGACTAATGGTCAGGAAAGGCGAAACCATTCAGTGGAGCATCGGTATTCACTGACGGGTCCAAAATGGATGTAGGCACTGGTGCAGGTATTTATCTGTTTGAGGAGAACGTCAGGGTATCGTATAGGCTCTCGGATAGTTGCAGTGTGTTCAAGGCAGAAATTCTGGGTATTCTTAGGGCCACGGAATTGATAGCAAGGAACATTGAAGAGAATACAGAGGTAACTCTGTATGTAGATAGTCAGGCGGCGCTAAAGGCCCTGAAAGGACATTTTGTCAAGTCTAGGTTAGTTAGCGACTGCAAAAAGGCTCTGAGGAGATTGATGAGCAATTGTCATATTAGACTCTGCTGGGTACCGGGTCATTGCGAGATAACTGGCAATGAGATAGCTGATGAATTAGTTAGGAACGGCTCAGCTTTGGATAGTGCTGTAAGTGAAAGTGATGTGAGACCACCTATAGGCTTTTACTTCAGGTTGATTAGAGAGTGGATTCGGGATAGAACCAATCATGCATTGAATCGTAGAACGGACTGCAGATTATCAAGGGTCCTATGGCCTAAACTTGATACAGCAGATACAAATCTAATATTAAGCATAAAAGGGGATACCTGAAAACTATGATAGGTGTTCTAATGGATCATTGTCCCATAGGGGGAATGACAGAGAATTGGGAGATAGGTTCCTCCGGCCTTTGCAGGATGTGCGAAGATAATGAGGAGATAGAGACGGTGGAGCATATTATATGTCACTGTACATGTCTACAACTAAGTAGGCAAAAATGGCTAGGCAGTCGATTCTTTGACGAATTAGATAGCATTTCAAAGATCGATCTAGTAAGTTTGATAGGACTCGTCATGGGTATAGGCTGGCTAAGTGGGTGTCGTTAGCTTAGGGTGAACAAAATAGGGCGGTTGTATTTTTCCTTCTACCCAAGTCTTTTCTATTCTTTTGTGTTCTTTTTTTGGTCTCAGCTTTCTAATCCTTTTCTTTCTTTGGATCACTCTGACACTACTACCACTTTTTCTACTTTTTCTACTTTTCTATAAATTCTATGAAGAGACTCACAATGGACCTCTAGGTCTCCGAGTGGATGCACAGGAACTCTTCTGAGTACTATGCAACCATTCTCTACCTACCTACCTATTAATTCGTCTTTTTTGGAATTTGAAATTTGGCTGAAAATGCAATTTTTTTTTCCACTAAAAATTTTGATTTTTTATGACAATTAGTTTTTTTGTGAATATAAATTTTTTTTAATAATTAAATTTTTGATAAAAAAAAGTCGGCTTTCGGTCTTAAAATGCAAATATTTAAATACATTTTTATAGTAGGGATTTTTTACTCTATGATTCAAATGTTTATGGTAAAGAATTTCTAAAAACATTACTTTGTTTACAATATCTCACTAAGCTTGTATATGAATTTATTTTACTTTCCCCATCTCTTAAATCTTTTTCAAATTCTTTGGCAATTTTGTTGGCATTCAAACCCAAAATTTTATGATAAGTAAAATTTTATTTCTTACATTTACTTTACCCACTCGATAAAAGTTGAATAGGAAAAGTTTTCTGTTTTTTTTTTCACATTTTTGCCTCTAATGTTGCTGCTACTATGTGTTGATGATGATATTGCCACAACAAATAAAATATTTTATCGTACAATATTTTTCTTTTACTTTAACACTCTGACAAAAGATTATATGTTTGTAGCAAGTCTCGCTTGCTCTTGCAAACCGTTTGTCATAAAGGGAATTTCTTTTGTGGCTGTTTCTGTTATTTTTTTTCTTTTTATTTTTTCTTCATGGTTTTATTCGACTCTTGAGGGGTGAAGTTTAAATTGTTTAGTTAAGTGTTTTTTTGTAGCAACAAGTTTTTAAAATTTTTTTTCTCCTTTACAGTTGTGATTTTATTATAATGATGATGTTTTTGTTGTTGCTTGTTTTGAAATCTTCCTTTAACTGACTTTTATGTTTTAGAGCAAAAAAGTAAAAAAAAACGTTGGCATGTCAACAGGTGGTTAATTGAGTACTTGTGTTATAAAGTGATGTCTTTAGTTTCTTAAAGGGAAGAAAAGATTTTTATTAGTTTGTTTTTAGATGATACCTTTTCTTTGAGTTCTTTTAAGGCTGGTAATTGATATAAATGTTTTATGGGAAAATCTTTTGAAAATGGAAGTTAAAAAGAATTTTTTTCTTTAATATAAATGTTTATTTTATTTTTTCTACTAATTTTTCTTTTTTTCTTTTTTTCAGATAATTTCAATCTAAATCATTAAAAAACTAATCTCCTAAGATTTTATGCAGTACATCTGTTAAAAAAATAAGAACGTGGTTACAAAACAAAAACTGGACCAAACAAAAGGTGAGTAATATTGACACCTTTCAATTTCTTTGATTAAATATTCTTACAACTAGCTAACAAAGAGCTCTACTATTTAAACCTTCTACACAACAACACCAACTCTCATTATGTATTCCAAACACATTCAACATTAAAGTAAGAAAAAATAAAAACAAATCAAACTTACCATTTGGTGTCTGAACGACAAGCAAACATTTACGAGTTTAAAAAAATGTAAAAGCCAATGTTTTAAACAGCCTGTTCTTTCTTTCAATACATTTTTTTTTTGTCTTAAGTTGCATTATTATGGATCAAACAATTTTATCAAAACATGCATTAAAATATTTTTGCTCATATTTTTTGTTTACATAAGGTTTTAAGTTACTCCTTCTTCATTCATAAGTTCTTTTTTTTTCTTTTTCATTTATTTTATTTATAAAATTTTATTATGATTTGTTTAAATCTTTATTCATAATCAACAATTATTTTTGTGTTTACCATAATAATGTTTTGAATGAATATTTCTGTAAGTTCATGCGTATAAACTTATATGTTTCTTGGTAAAATTCCTATAAATTGTACTTCTTAAGCGTCAGTTTTTTTTACGTTACCTATAATTTCTTTCATTTTAAATTGTTATATTTTGTTGTAGTTTTTTTTTTTTTTTTTTTTTTTTTTACTATTTATTGTAACTTGATATGTGTACAATTATTTGAATACCCTACAGTTTGAAAATTTAAATTAGGATATACAATTAAAGCAATCAAATGTGACATCTTCAAATAATTTGAAAAATTTGTTTAAATCTTAACAGCTATAAGAAATATGATATCATAGTTAAGTATGCAGCAATTTTTTTTTTTTTTCAGCAAATAAAATTATTATTATTAATTTTGTATTTTTTGTTTAGAGATTAATTTATTTTTTCTGACCTAAAATTTTTATTCAATTTATATTACTAGTTTTTTATAAAGTAGATTTATGTAACAAACTCCAAAATGTTTTACGTTTTATTTGAACTTTTAATAAAAAAAAAATATATATATTTTTATAACTTTCTTTGTTTTCAAAATCTTCTTAAAATCAAGAAAGTTTGCATACCATAATAAAATTTTTTACTTTAAGTTTATTTTTTAAAATATCAGCTTTCTTCGGTTTTTTCCTTTGGATTCGTAGCTATGCTAGTTCGAAAGTTTGTGATATTTTGTTTAAACTACGTATGAATTATTATTAATCATACGTCCCGGTTTTCAAAAATTAAATTTTAATAAAATTATATAATTAAAAAAATAATAAATAAAAAAATAAACAAATAAAAGAGAATAGCTGTTTTTTTTACAGAAATATGTTATTTACAAATATTTGTTTACAATATCATATTATGATATAAAAATTTGCTAAATGTTTTTAGAAATAAAATTTAAAAATATAATACTTTTTAAATATGTTTAATATTAAAGATTTAAAAAATTAGAATATATTTTATTAACAATTTGCCGAAATTTATATATATATATATATATATATATATAGATATATATTAATTTACAATCCCTGAACTAATTTTTTGAATATGAATCAGCAGGTTTTTTTATTGTAAATATTATTTATTGATAAATTATTTTCAGGATAAACATGACAAATAATAATTTTTGGCAAAAATCTGATATACAAAATATATTTTTCAGTATCCTTTAAACTTTTAAAATATTAACATAATACTAAATGTTAATAATAACATTTTAACAGCAGTTACTTTTGATTTATCTTAGCTTTTATTATCATATTCCGCGATCTCATAAGCTTTTTTGGTTTAAAAGTTATAGTAATTTATATAAGTTTAACACTGAATTAATATTAATCATACATCATGGTACATAAATTGCAAATTTTATCAAATATCTGAAATCTAAAAGAGTTTTATAAAACTTCTAATTACAAAGTTAATATAACTTTTCTTGTTTACCTCTGAATTAATATTAATCATACGTTTAGGAATTGGAAATCTTAATTAAAACAAAATACTATAATTTATAAAAATGAATTGATTTTGTCTATAAAAATAAATTATTTATGAATTGTTTTTAAAATGGAGATAACAAATATAAGTTTTAGCAAAAGTCTAATATGAAAAATAAGAGATATTTTTATCTTTTCTTTTTTACATTTTTAAAGAATTTCAAGTAATGTTTAAGACTTCGAAATATATAAATTGCTAGCGAAAGGGGATCTCAGCATTTATTAAAATATTCTGCGAGCTCAAAAGCTCCTTTGGTTGGTTGAAAAGTTATGACAATTTTTCTTTGCCTACCTGTGAATTAAAGATAATCATTCGCTAAAGTATTTAAAAGTTTTAACTTTATCAAGTACTGAAATCTAAAGAGAGTTTGATAGAATTTTTATTTCTAAAGTTATGAAAACTTTTCTTGTATATCTCTGTATTTATAATAATCATACGTGAATGTGTTAAAAATTAAAATTTTAGCAAAATACTAAAATTTTTAGAGAACATTAGCGTATTTTTTTATAAAAAATATTAGTAAATATTTCAAAAATGAACATAATACATAAAGGTTTTAGTAAAAGTCTACTAATGTACAAAATAAATAAAAATATTTTTAATTTACATTAAAACAAATACAAATTAAAACAATGTTTAAGATTTAAGAGTCTCTTAAGGACGTTACTAGCAAATAATTTTATTTCCTTATTCTGCGAGTTCAATAGCTATTCTATTTTAAAAGTTAAGATAATTTATCTTTGTCTACCTCTGAATTAATGTTAATCATAGAAAGGGTACAAAAGCTCTTTTGGTATTTAAGTTATAAAAATTTGTGTAAGTCTCATTCTGAATTAATATTAATCATACGTTAGAGTTTTTAAATTTGAAAATTTGTCGAATTTTCGAAATTTTAGGACACAGTAGGAGATTTTTCTAATAAACATAAATAAATTAAATAATATTTATCCAAATATATTTTGGATAAATAAATAAGAATTTTTTAAATTTATTTATTTTATAAAAACAATTTTATCATTTCAAGATTTTGTTGTTTTCTTTTCATAATCATACGTGAAGGTATTAAAAATTAAAATTTTAGCAAAATACTAAAATTTTTAGAGAAAATTAGCGGATTTTTTTATAAATTGTTGTTAAAATGAACACAATACATAAAAGTTTCAGCTAAGGTCTACTAGTATTCAAAATAAGAAATAAAAAAATATTTTTAATTTTCATTAAAAAAATATATAAATTAAAATAATATTTAATATTTTAGAGTCTTTTAAGGATGTTACTAGCAAATAATTTTATTTCCCTATTCTGCGAGTTCAATACCGATAATCTTTGTCCATATTTATATAGTGCATCAGCTCCTGCTTACTAGTAAAATTAATAAAGCTTTTGATTGCATGCGTCACGCCGACAATGCAGTGTGAAAAATCAAAATCGCTTTGTTTTTAAAACGAACTCATACTGCAGACAATTTTTTTAATGAATTTGATTATTATTTTTTTTTCTATTATTTATAAAATTTTTTGATTATCATTTCAAATTAAAATAAAAAATATAAAAATATTTAAAAATTTTTTGTTTTTAAAAAATGTTTTCACAAAAATAAAATTTTGATTGATGCATGTATAGCAAATTCGTCAATCACACAAATGCAGTTGGGTACACTGGCAGTACCGCTCTGCAGTATGAGTCTATGGACGCCTTAAAATTTAAATTTAAATAGACGTTTTCTTTAAGACTAGTTATTTATTTAAGTAGAAAAATATAGCGATTTTTCTAAGTTTACATCTGAGTTAATATTAATATTAAAATAATAAATTAATTAAGAACATTTTGAAGCCATTTTTTTTTCTAAAAATATTATAAATAAATAGCAAAATAATTTTAAGTAATTCTTAAGAAAAACATTTTAACATCACAGTTTCTTCAAAAAAAAAAAAAAAAAAAAAAAAAATGTTATAAATTATAAAATAACTAAGCAATAATTATAATTTAAAATATATCGAATGTTAAACACATTGCAAAATATGTTTTAACTTCAAGTAAAATCTTTGAAATCTCAGCATTAATTAGCATTATCCTTTAGCACAGTAGCTCTTTTAGTTTAAAAGTTATGCTAAGTTTTTTTAGTCTAATTCGGAATTAATATCAATCATACGCCATTGTATCCTTAAATAAATTTTAGAAAAATTACGAATTCCTAATAGAAATTCATAAATATCATAATAGATAATAAATCTTGGGTAAAATATTGGTGTAGAATAAATATTTCAAAATTTTCTCAATTTAAATAAAAAAAGTATTTAATTTTTAATGATTTATAAAATTTAAATTTTTTTTGTTTAAGATTTTCTTAATATTTAGTGTATTTCCTAATTCGTCTGCAACTTTTAAATAATATCTCATTTGTTTTAGTTTAATTTGATTTGTTCGATTTATTTCGTTGTTATTCCTCATGTAATTTAACGGTAATGAACGCTTATGGTGTTATTTATGAGTTTTGCGATAATTTTTTTTTTTTTTTGTTGTTATTTTATGCGTTGTTCATTTTTTATTTAAACAATATTAAAATATCACATTATACATACAGGTATATTGGCAACATATCAAGTTTGATATTTTATTTTTTTATTTTAATTTTTTTTTTTTTTTTGTTACTAGTGTTGTTATTGTTTTGTTATGATTTTGAAAGGTAGGCTCACAATGTCTTTAAGCATTTAAAGAATTTAAACACGGATTTTAATGTTGTATGTTTAAAGAATATTTAATTAAAGTTAAGCAGGATTTTAAGTAAAGAATTGCTATACAGATCATGTGTAAGAAGATATTATAAAAAATCGATTAAATTAACCTAGATTTGTAAAAAACCATCAAATTATATATAAATGAAATTGAAAAAGAATTATTAAAAGAAGGATTAAAATATTTCAATTATGTACATATATGAAAAAGAATGACAGAATTATTTGGCTTCAAGCCAAATGTTTAAGGGGATTTAAATAATATTATAAAAAATAATTATATTTGAAATGAAAATAGCTCTAAACTTTAAGCAAGAGTATTTAAAATTCTTAAGGTTTGGTTTTCATTATAGTTTTGCTACAAATTAGCTTAATGCATATCATTATAAAATTATATTTATATATATATATTTCTAGCTTATGATGTATAGATATTAATATATTTTTTATTATTATCAAAGTTTAAATTTTAATTAAAAAAAAATTATATAAAATTGTTTTGTCTTAATTCAATAAATTGTATTCATTGCACAAAATTAAATTAATAACAACTACTTGCTTAACTTTTAATTTGAAGTTATTAAATTAATACAAGGTTGAATAAAAAAAAAAAAAATATTTATAACAAACATATTGTCACATGTTGTAATAAAAATATAATTTGTAAGCAGTTGTTTGTTAAGATGACTTTTGTTTCAAATTTATAATACAATACTTCAAAAATATACAGCAAAAAATTAAGTAATTCAGTTGTAGCAAAATTTCATTATACTAAAGTTGTAAAAAAGGCCATCTATGGCTTAATGAATAAGCATTTTTTAGAAATTTTATTCGAAAAATAAATTCCCTATTATCTTAACTATTGATGGCATTCACTTTGAAATTAATAGAGCTTTTATTACAAAAGTTTTCGCAATTTTTCTAAGATTATCTCTGAATTAATATTAATACGTAAGGGTGTTAAAAAATTATTTTTCTGCGAAAACTTAAATTCTTTAGAAATAAGTAAATAATATTTTATAATACCTTAACAAGGTCAAATATTTGTTTAGTTGTTAGCTATCTTTAACATAATTATATTATTAAAAATTCCTTGATAATTTGATTTTTTGTTCAAATAATAAATATGAGAATAATGAAGACATTAAGTCAAAAGTTATGGGACTATTTTTTTTTTTTTTTTAATTATCCACGTATTCATATTAAAAATACTTCAAATTATTTTAAAGTAAATTTTTTTAGCCAAAATTTTCAAGGAACTTTTAGTTCAAATAACCAAAGAAAATGAAAGGTTACGAAAATAATGAAAATAAATCAAATTTTATAATATTAAAAAAATACCAAATATTCCTTATGACACTAACGATCTTTTACATATTATATTATAAAACTCAAAGGACTTAGACATTTATTTAAATTTTTTACTGAAATTAACAAAGATTTTGGTTCAAAAATTATGAAAACTTATCTAAGATTACCTGTGAATTAATATTAATCATTCGTTAGGGTGTTGAAAATAGAAAATTATAATAATGAAGATATATATTTGGATTTTTCTAAAGATCAAGTCACTAGTAAATTGTTTTAAAAATAGCACAAAATAATACAATACTCAATAATTAAATTAATTAAAAACATGATTATTTAGTAAATTTTCTGATTTTAAATGTTGCTTAAAAATTTGTGAATTTATGACAAAATGTTTTTTTTGTATATTTTTTAATCGCAGAATCATATTTAATATTAATATTATTAAAAATTTCTAATTTAAATATCGCATATTGTAATTAGCAACATTTTGCTAAATAAAATGTTCAGTAGTTTTTAAAATTAAAATTTGTATTAGAGTAAGTTGTAATATTATTATAATTGTGTATTTATGATTAAAAAAAAGTTGGCAACAAAAAATTTGAGTGCGTTAACAAATTTTGTGGTAGTTTCTTTTGGAAAATGTAGCATATTAAGATGTTGAATCTGTACTATATTTATAAATATAGTTGAGCAACATGTTGCTAACTATAATTAATATAAACAGTTTCGGCTAAGTGTTTTTTTTTATTTTTTATAAAGTATTTTTAAGATGATTTATTTTAAAAATATTTTTTTTTTGTAATATATTGTGCATCTTATGACTATTGGCAGCAAAAGCTAAAAAGAAAGTAATAGTCTATATAATGAAAAATTGCAGTTGTCATATTTAGCAACATGATAAAAATAATTAAGTTTTATTGAAACTCTTATATCTTACAAGAGATCTTTCAAAATGATGCTAAGGTTTCTATTTAAGTATTAATTGGATTATAATTAATTTTTTAATTTATTGTTATTTTTATAATTGTTTCTAAGATTTTTTTCTAAACTAAAAATTACTATAATTTTCTTGTTAAAAAAATCATATACGCAACATTGTTTATTAAATTGTATATGTTAATTATTTTTTATTTTTTAATACATTAATTCAATTACATATGTTAATTATTTTTTATTTTTTAATACATTAAATAATTAAAATTCTCTATTTGAACAAAAATAATAATTTATATAACGAAATGTTGCAGTACTTAGCTATATGATGAACAAAATGTTGCTTTAATTATGTTTTATTGAAGCTCTAAATGTTGCAAGATCTCTGAAAATATTTTTAAGGTTTGAAATATTTAAAGTATTAAATAGTAATTCTAGAATCTATTGTTCTTTTTGTAGAAATGTTGCTAAGATGTTTTCTAAATTACTAATGCAAAGCTCTTTAATATTGTTTCTATTTAAGTATTAATTGGACTATAATTAATTTCTTAATTTATTTATTTTTTTATATATAATTGTTTCTAAGATTTTTTTCTAAACTAAAAATTACTATAATTTTATTATTCATATTCGCAACATTGTTTACAAAATAGTATATATCAAGATATTTATTTTAACACATTAAATAATCAAAATTCTCCATTAAAATAAAGCTACTAATCTATATAGCGAAACGTTGCAACTGACATATTTAGCAACATGACAAAAGAAATGTTGCTTTAGTTATATTTTATTGAAGTTTTAAATGTTGCACGACTTTCAAAATGTTTTTAAGATTTTAAATATTTAAAGTATTGAATACTAATTCTATGATTTATTACCATTTTTTGTAAAAATGTTGCTAAGATATTTTTTAAAGTACTAATGCAAAATTTTTTAATTTTAATATTGAAAAAAAAAATAATAATATTCGTAATAATGTTTATAATATTGTATATATTAATTTATTTATATTATTATATTAAATAATTAAAATTCTCTATTAAAGCAAAAATAATAATCTATATAATGAAATGTTGGAAAATGTTGCCTTAATAATGTTTTATTGAATCATTATATGTTGCGAGACCTTTAAAAATGTTGTTAAGGTTTGAAACATACAAATTATTAAGTAGATAATAATGAATATTAGAATTTATTACCTCCCCCTTTTTGTAGAAATGTTGCTAAGGTTTCTTTTAAATTGCTAATACAATTAATATTAATTTTGTAGAAAAATCAACATATCAGCAATATTGTTTATAAAATTAATATTAATCAATTCCTTTTTTTTACTAAAATTGATTTAATTATTGAATTAAAAGAAATTTAGTTATTAAATCTTTTTATTATATAATATTTATAATTTACCCTACAAATATTAACTCTCTTGCCATAATTATTAACGCAATTTTGTATAGATTTCTAATTACCTTAAACAGGTTTAATTAAATATAAGTAGTTATTTTTTAAGGTTGAGCGCTTTCTTAACAAATTATTTTAAATTATAATTTTGCTAATTAAAAACATGTAATCTTTGTAATTATAATTATAGGGAGAAAAGTAGATATGAGTAAACAATGTATTAAATTTAATTGTGTTTAATGAAAGTGGACTTTTATACTAAAGTAGCAAAATAAATCAGGAAAAAATTAAAATTTTTTAATTTAAATCATTTATTTATAATTTTCTTTAATTTATTTATAAATAAAATTTTACTTTTTTTATTTAATTGCTTTTTATTGATTTCTTTTAGTGTACTAATTTTCAGTTTTGTTTTTACGCTTTTAATATATTTATTTGTCTTAATATTCTTTGATTAATTTAACCCTGATTTCTTATTATTACTTATTTATTTATTTATTCATTTGTTCATTTCACTCTAAATTAATTTATAATTTGTCTTTTATTTATTTTCACAAAAAAAAAAAGAAGAAAAAGGTTTGCCTGTCTACACTCATACGCTTGAAAAGTATTTATAAGAAAGCTTGAGTTTAGTTATATTTGTTATTAATTGATTTGTACTTTATTGTTCTTTAAATATCTGTTGATGATCATCATTATTATTATTATTATTAAGTGGTGATTTTTTTAGTTTCGAGGTTTCTTTTTTTATTTCGTCTTTAAATATTTTCAATGAGTTATAATTTAAATTCATTTAAATTATTTAAGATTTATAAACATTTAAGAGAAAAAACTTTAAAATTTTTATAAATGTTTATAAATCACAAATAATGTAAATGGATTTAATTTATAGCTCATTGAAAATATAAAGAGATTTTTTTTATTTATGCCATCTCGAGTAAAATTTCAATACTTGCAGCAGTTTAATAGGCATAGAAAGAGTTCATTGAAAAGCTATTTAACCTTTTAATTAGAAGATAATATGATGTTTAGAGATAGAAATAGTTCTACAATTTGTTAAGTATGCATGTATGTAAGTATATATATATATATATATATATATATATATATATATATATATATATATATATCAAGAAGAGTGATGATTTTTTAAATAGAAACTTATAACCAGGGAAACAAAAAAAAATGCTGTTAACTTTACAGTTAATTATTTATCACTTTCAGATAATTTCAAGATTTTGGACATTGCATTGTTACAATATTTTTTTTTTGCATATTTTAGTCTTAACAGCATAATTTGTCATATTGTCATATAAAAATCCTTATTTTAGAGCATATTTCAGCAATTTTAGTGGCATATTTTTGCATATTTTGTACTTAAGCACATTATTTTGCATATATTACAATAAAAACCATAATTTTGCATAAGTTTCACATAAGAAGAAACTGCATATTTTGCACTCAGTAGAATTTTTTACATAATTTTCCTTTAATTAAATTTTTGTTTTACTGTCATATGCGTTTTTCGTTAATTAATTGATAGAAATTTGTTTTTAATTTTCCAATGCAATGCATTAGCTTTGAATATTTTTAAGTTTAAAAATTTAATTTCAGATTTTAGAAGCATTTTTCACGGGCAAAAAATACTTTTTTTAGAGCATATTATTGGTTGTCCTACTTGTCAAAAAGTGGGAGTTACTTTAGTAGCATGTTGCTTAAAAATATGTGAAAATAAAAAAAGTAGTAAAAATGTAAAAAAGTAATAGACAAAATTGTTATTAAATGTCATTATGTTTAGCACCATAATGTTGCTAAATATTATATTAATAATTATTATTTTTATTATTAATATTATTACATGTATAACAATGAAAAATAAATTATAATATTTTTACAAACTATTTTAAAATGATTCCTTCATTTTTCATGTTTGAGTAATATGTTGACGCAGTGCTTCTTTTATGTAAGTATATATTTCAATTATATTATATTAATATTAATATTAATATTAATATTAATATTAATATTAATATTAATATTAATATTAATATTAATATTAATATTAATATTAATATTAATATTAATATTAATATTAATATTAATATTAATATTAATATTAATATTAATATTAATATTAATATTAATATTAATATTAATATTATTATTAATATTAATATAATATAATTGAAATATATACTTACATAAAAGAAGCACTGCGTCAACATATTACTCAAACATGAAAAATGAAGGAATCATTTTAAAATAGTTTGTAAAAATATTATAATTTATTTTTCATTGTTATACATGTTGCTATAACATGTTGCTAAAATATATTTAGACTTTAAGTATATTGTGTTAGAAAGAAATACGGAAATTCGATTTTGCTTTTGGTTAATTAATAAAAAGTCATATATTTGGCAAAATTGAACATTTTTAAGCAACATATTTAACAACTATAATAGGAAATATTCCCTGATTTATATTTTAATTTAAGCTTGTAAACATGTTGCTGAAAAAATAATACTTTTTTTTGGGTTTTCTATTTCCTTTTTATAAGTGGATAATTAAAAAAAAAAAATATCTAAAATATTATTTTAACCAAAATAGTGTGAGAAAAAAAATCCAAAAATGTAAATACTTAATTTTAAATTAATGCTTGATGTTTAAAAATCAACGCAATATTTATCTCCATAAATTAACTACTTAAATAATTCCTTATTTCTTATAAAATTAAAAACTATGAGCGAATGTTTAAATTTTTAAATATTTTCATAACATAATCCCCCACCGTAAACATGTTAGTTAATCTCTAGCAACATGTGTCTAAGTTAAGACTTGCTTGTTGCAGTCATTTTAAGTCACCTAATCATAACTATGTTACCAAAAATTTCATACAAAATTATTAAAATAATACTACCATATTTGTTGCAAGCCAGACAAATTGCATTTAACTATAAAAAACTGTTTTTTAAGCAAAAATACCTTTAACATATTAAGCTTGCTTAAAAACGAAACGTTTTTAATAGTCAAATTATGAGCTTTTTTGTATGGTAGATTTTTATATAAGGAATAATAAATAGGAGCTTAAATAGCTAGATGCAGATCATAAATGTAGTTATAAAAAAAAAAAAATATTGAAATATAACACCCAATAGCTTGAAAAAAATGATAGTTTTTCAAATACATAGATATTAATAAATAAGAAAGATTTTATGTAGAGGCAGGAGATAAAAGAGAAAAAGAATTGGTGGGGGAAATTTAAGAAGGCCTTCAAAATAATTTTATTACTAATATGATATATTATTGCAAAGCAAACCTTGCTATTTCTTAAAAATGCCTTAAGTAAGCAGTCTCAAATCAGAGAAATAAAAATTCTTGAATTCCCTTGCTCAAGGGAAAATATAGTTTCCCAAATGGCCTTTTATTTTTTCCCTCTAGAAACTTATAGGCTTAAATACATACATATATTGTCTATAACTAAGATATGAATTTATATTAAAGACAACATTTTGTTGTAAATATGTATGCTTAATAGTTAAATGCTGAGAATATATGTATGTCTAACATATAAATATTAGTGGTTTAAATTAATTTTATAACAAATTTTTAGGCAGTTATTTCGTAAAAAAATATTCAAGTGAAATATCTGTAAAACTTAAGTTTTTCCTTTAGTCCAACAACTTTTTCTTTACACCCAATATATACACATGCTGCAGCTGTATATATAAACAACCAACATATAAATTTTACATTAACTGCAAAACTTAAATGACATAATGAGGTATATTTTGCATTATTTAAAAAAAAGACACCAACTACAAGCAATAACTACAAATAATATTATAGACAACATTTTACAAACCATAAAGTTACACTTATGTTTGTAAAAAGTTTGTTGGCAAAGAGGGGTAGGGAACAGTTATTACTTAAAGGCGTTTATATGCAAAAATAGTATATATAAGTAATCATATGAAATTAAAATTAACGTCTCTCTCTTTCTCTCTTGAAACCTCAAATGTATTTATAATTTTTTTTTTTTTTAAATTAGTGCTGAAAGAAAAAAAATATATATATAAAATGACTTTAACACAATTTAAAAGTGGTAAATGTTGGTGGTAATTTTGTTTAACAAGTTAAATGTGTAAAAATTATTAGAAAACAATTTTTCTTTAAAAATATTTTTCAATTTTTTAAATTTTAAAGGTGTGATTATAGAGATTGTTAAATTTGTCTTTAAGATATATAATAAATTGAAAGTTGGGTTAATTTGAGAAGGAATTCAAAAATAAAAAATAATTGAAATTAATTAAAATTTTAGCAACATGTTGTTGAAACTTAATAATATATAAAAATAAAATATGTTAAAAGAAAAGTGACTAAAATAAAAACACACTGAATTCAGTGTTATGACGAGAATTTTTGCAATAAATTGCCATTAGATTTATAAATTTAACATATTTTAATTATTAATCTAACAAAATTATACATTTTAATGACATTTTAAGTGTAACAATAATTTTAAGTGTAATAAAAAATAATAAGAAAAATATTAAAAAACATTTTAAATTCTAATATTTCTTGTTCCACATTACTGATTTTATAATTAGCTAATTTAAATTGATGTTGCTAAATATTTTAATGTATAATATGAAAACAAAACCATATATTTTTGCGATGTTTTTAGCGTAATAATAAATTCAAAATATAATTTGCTTAGCAACATGTTGCTAAAACATATAATATATCTAAAGATTTTAAGTAATATTATAAAATAAATATTTAATGTACATATTATATACTAAAATATAATTTTATTCCAATAAAAATATTTTATAAATTTTTAAGATATTTTTTAAATCAAAAATTCAATGAAATAAACTTTTTTTTACTTAGCAAAATAATTTTTATTATTTTACATCTTTGTTGCAATATAATTAACACCTATATATATTAAAAATATTTTTATTATAAATCAAAAATGAACACTTTTGAGTATTAATCAATTTTTTTGGCAACATGTTGCTTATCAATTTTATAATTATACTTTGTAAACTGTTCGATTTCAATAGCAAATTTGTTTTAAACCGAAATAAGAAAAATAATAAAATCAAATAAATTAAGTAAAAGTCTTTTTTTTCTTGCTGTGAAATTTTGCTATTAACATTATTTTCTAATTTATTTATATTATAATATTTCTTGTTTCACATTTCTAATTTGGTAGTTAATTAAAACTGATGTTGCTAAACATTTTAATATATAATAAGGAAATAAAAATAGTTTCGAAATCCAATTATTTTAAATTTCTATCAACCTGTTGCATAAATAACATTTCTCTTAATGTGTAATAAGTTTAAAACGTTTTAGGTATAAATCATATTACCTCATTTTTAAAAGAGTAAATTTTTTAAGTGCAATATTATTATTTATAAAGAAATACAATATCGTTTTTATTACATCATTTTAGGTATAAATTAATTACTTCATTAAAAAAAAACGTCATTTTTTATGTGCAACATGTTGCTTAATCAATTAAATTGTATTTAAAAATAAATCAACCTTAAATAAATTAAACAATGCAAAAGATATTTAATTCAAATTTTTGATTAAAATCGCATCATTTGTTGGACAACATGTTGTAAGCTTCAAAAGCTTTAATTATATAAGCTACTATTTCGTCTTTTTAAGTTATTAACTTTATATGTTTAACATGTTGCTTAATATAATTTAATTTTATAAAAAAATAATAATAAATTCCAAATTAAATTATTTATTGAAAAATATATTTAATTCAAATTTGTTTTTTATGTGTAATGTTAAACATTTGTTGAACAACATTTTGTAGATGATATTAATGTTGAAATTAGACTAAAAAAGGTAGCCAAACAAATTATATTTTTATATTAAATAACTCGTTTCCTATTTTTGAAAATAAGATAAATTTTAAATATATTAAATTATTAAAAAAGGATTTTAATTCAAATTTGTTTTTTATCAGAAGTGCTACAATTGTTGAGCACCATGTTGTAAGGTCTGATACATTTTAATGTTTCTATTATGTTTCTATTTTGATTTTAAAAACATTGGCTTTTAATGTATAACATGTTGCTTAATCAATCAAAATTTCATTTATAAAAAAATAAATTCTATACTAATTAAATTTAATTCAAATTAGTTTTGTTATATTTGCAATGTACAACATTTGTTTAGCAACATTTTGTAAATTATATTAATATTGAAATTAGCACAAAAAAAAAAGCAAACTAGTTTTATTTTTATATTAAATAATTTGTTTTCTATTTTTTAGAAAAATATTTATATTAAATTTCCTTCGCAACATGTTGCTAGCAAATAAATTTATAGAATCTTGCAAAATTCTTTTCAATAATTTTCAAATTTTAAGAAGTATTTTTCTATTTTCAAGTAAAATTTAAATAAATATTTTCCACAACATTTTGCTAAAAATATATTTACAATTATCCTAATAATTTTTCCAATTGATTTATGAATTAAAAAAATCCGTTTCTCTTTTCTATTTTTCTTTTTGCAACATGTCATTAGCAAAATTTATAACTTATAAAATTCATTCTTTGTTTCCTTTATCTGAATGATGTTTAAGGCATTTTTTTAACGCAACATGATGCTTGCATTTTGTGCAAGAATTTATTTAAATGTTTATATAATATTGCAGATAATTATATTACATGTTATGAAATAAATGAAACCTTGGTTGATATTTTAATTAAACTGTTTCCTCAACATGTTGCTAACCAAAATATTTTTTTTTATTTTTAGATTTTTCCAAATTGTAATTTCTACATAACTTAAGTCATGTCCTTTTCCATTTCTTTTTTTATATATTTAGAATTGTTGTATTTTTACATATTTTGTAAATTTTTGACAAAAACCTATCAGTTCCTTTAGGAGATAGTAGACTGCATAACAACATAATTCGTTTGATTTTACTTTTTTCGAAGTGTAAAACTATATATAAATTAACAAATGCTTTTTTCCTATATTAAAATCCATGATTGAATTTTATATACTTATTCGAAATATGAAGTTTTTTAAGACATACATTATATTTTCATAATTGTTTACCTACGACCTTTAGTTTCAATAATATTAATTAAATTTTTTTTCGCAACATGTTGATAGCACACTTTTTGTGAGTTTTTGGTAAAAGATATTACTATCTTTTAGAAAATGTTGCCAAATATTTCAATTTCCAAAAAAAGTATGTTTTGCAACATGTTGTTCAAAATTTTTATTGAGGATTTATTTAATAATAGTTAAAACATTAAAATATATCAAATTTTAAAATTTTAATATAATATTAGAATTAAATTTATTCTGCAATATGTAGCCAATAAGTTTGTTATTATTATGAGTGAAAAAGTTTCTAAATGAAAACAGTTGATATATTCTCCCAAATTATATTTAAATCAAAATTATGGCTTACTTAAAATCTGCAACATATTGCTAATGAAAAAAACTCCCATTTATTAAAAAAATAATAATTTTGATAATTAAATATAGATTTTTGTTTTAAAATTGAATACTTCGTTTATTAACTCAACATATTTTCGATAAAAATTTTCTGAAAAACTTGGGAACTTGCTTCAGCAACATGTTGCTAACAAATACTTTTATGTAAAAATCGGTAAATAGAGTTTATTTATGTAATATTTATGTAATTTAAAAACAACCCTACAGCATTTCACGTTCAGTATTTTAATACATTTTCGATATAAGTAATATGAAATAGTTTATTTTTTCTTTTAGCAACATGTAGCTAACTAATATTTTATATAAACAGTTAGTAAACTCGGTGCATCTATTATTTATTAAAATTACGTATTAAAATAAGGAACATTTTTTCTTAAATGAGTGGTTTTTTTACACTAATGTTTTGAAATTATTGTCAACAACAAAACTATTAAAGCTAAAAAAGAGTAATTTATGTTAATAAAATAAAATATCAAAATAAAATATTTTATTTAAGTGAAAAAATTTGAGTCTTCCTTCCGCAACATATTGCTAATAAAAATTTTTATTAAAAACGTTTGAAGCTCAAAAAATTTCTAAATGATATATAAAAGTAGTCTATTTTTAAGCAACAAACAACATGTTGGAGAGTAAAGACCTTAAGATGTAGGAAAACAAATCAGTTTAAAATGTTTCTACCAATATGATGTTTAGAATATTTAATAAAACTTCGAGCTTGCATTGAAATGTAACACAAATTTTGATCGATTTCTGTTCTTTGTTAATGCTTTTTCCTTAAAGGTATTATCTGTTCCGAACTTTTAGAAAAACATTTTATTTAAGTTTTATTTTAATCATTTTCTGCATACAAACATTCATCTAAGAACATTTTCAAGGGAATAAATTAATTAAAAACAAAATTGTTAAACTCATTTCTTTAAACGAAAACATAAAAAACACAAAAAGAACTGAAATGAATTGAAATCAGATTTATGGCACGACATTTACAAAAACAAACATAACAAACATAAATTCGTGTGAGAACATGGTTAAAACCAAAATTTTAACACAACCTAACAAAAAAAAAACCTAAAAAATATTGGCAACAATTTAAACCAAATAAAAAACTCTGAAAAAGAAGGTGACGCATGCGCAAGATATTAGCATGACTTTCAGCTACAACATGACTTTAAAGACAAAACGAAGAAGTAAAGAAAATCAAACGAATGAAAAAAAGAGTATTAATAAATTTTATATTAAGATCGCGTGCAAAATTTTTGATTATTAAATGCAAATCAGAAATTAAGACAAATGTGTTAAAAACTGGCAATTAAAATAAAATAAAAAAATAAAAAAATTTACATAAACTGTTTCTTGCTACAAAAAAATAAAACATAGCAACTTAGGAAATTTAAAAATTTAAAAAAATATCAGAGAAAAAAAATTTTTATTTAATCAAATTAGAGTTTAAAGTCCTATTTTGATTTTTGATAAAACATAAGAAATATATGATTAATGCAATATTTTTTAAATAATATTTTTACTTAATTTTTAGTATTAATTTGTTTTTATTTTTAGTTAATTTTTTAGCTCATGATTTATTTGTTGCAGCCAAAAAAATGTGTCATTAATTTGACCTTCATTTATTAATCTCTTTTTTTATTTAAATTAAATTTATAGTTTTAATCTCCAAATTTATTGTTTACAAGCAGTTACATTGCTAGACCACACCCTGTATAAATTCTAGTCAAAAAAGTTGCTTTGTAATAATTTTTAAATTTTAATTTATAAAACAAAAATTATGTATGACTCTACTGCAAATAAGTGTTAGTTGTTGGACTTTTTTCCTGTGGCCAAACAACAATCACCTAAAGCAGGCTTTAATTACAACAATTAATTTCGCACAATAATATACAAAACATTTTTAAATCACACTTTTAAATAAATACTAACATACAGAAATAATTTACACACACATACAGAAAAAGCAGGAGAAGAGAACTGGCCGTAAAATATTAGGCCTTTAAAAGAATAAAAGCTTCTTTGTTGGGAACATATAATTTTACTTCTTTATTTAGAAGAATTTTCTAAAGACTATGTTTTTTTAAAATACACAAGATTTTTAGAAGGTCTTTTAAAAGACCTTGAACTGCAATATTCTAATATTGTTTGTTAGCAACAAGTTAGGAATCATTGTTCTATGAAAATTCTCGCTAAAGCTACTTATTCTAAAGAAGGAATGCTATGTGAAAGAAGGCTTGTAGAGAGGCCTTTTAACATTTAATTTTCTGTCCCGTTTTGGCTACTTAAAATTGCTAACAGTTGCAAAGCCTCGCGCTAAAAACAATAACATAAACATTAAAACTCTTAGTAACATTTTAGCACAAAACTCTATGTTGCAATTATGCAATGACCATTAAAATTACAACAAAATAATACTTTGACTACAACAGAAAAAAATATATAATTATTAAAAATAAATTAAAAAAATAAAAGATACAAAAAATAATAATTCGTGGAAAAACACAACAATTTTTATGAAAATTTGCAATTAATGCAAAATACGTGCAACCATTTTTTCTAATAAACAAACTCTCTGACGGTAACTAAGTTTGTATATAAATACAACACCAGTAGGAAATTAAGAAAAAAAAAAAAAAAAAAAAAAACAACGCAAACCAAAATTATTTTATTTAAACCTATATTCCCTTGACTATTGTTTCGCTTTCAAAATGACATAGGAATTATTATTTTCAGCATAGCAGTTTACTTTTTAAGTACATAAAGTTAAAAATTTCCTACTGGTCCTATGCTTACTCATATTAAAACTAAATGTCTATAAGAGAAAAATTAAATTATGACATAAGTAGGCAACATAGATTTCTATTTTTTTTTTTTTTTTTTATAATTTTCAATTTCTGTTAAACATAAATTTTAACGGCTTTTGGTTACACGTTATATGCAGAATATGTCTGTAAGCTATTATGTTTGCTTATATGTCTGTATTTTGTAAGCTAAATGTCTGCTGCAAGCCAAACTCATATGTTTAAATGTACAGACTTAAAGTGTTTGTGGCTGCAGTAAATAGCACAAATATAAGATACAAAATTATGTGCGTAAATATAATAGTTTTATAGAAAATTTGTTAAAAAATTAATGTTTGAGCAGCAAAGAAAAGACTGTACCCTATACTAAAGTAATGAAAATGAGGCAAGCAAAAAAAATTAATAATAATATATATTTAAAATAATAAGAAATTTTGTTGCCAGCAACATATCGACTAAGAAACAACAGAAAGTTATAAACATTGTATAGAAAATATATAAATTATATTATATTTTTATAAAATAATGTTAATATATTTGTTTAAAATTAATTTTAGCTTTTAAATTATTGTCTATTCATTATGTAGTGTGTTTAGCAACATATTGCTTTTTAGTAGAAATCTGATTTTATTTCATTTAATTAAATTAATTAAAATAAGACATTTTGTTCCTAGCAGCATGTTTCTCAATATTTTAGCAGCAGAAAATTCACCGTATAAAATTCAAAGTTCTCTTTGTCTTTCTATATGAACTTTGTATAACTTTTTGTATATTTTTTTAAAATTTATTTGTGTTATAAAAATTGCCTGGGTTTGTTAACTAGCCTCTTAGCAACATGTTGAAGCCACTTTTATTTTAATTTATTCTATCAATCAAAAGCAAGAAATAAATTTCTTAATAAAGTCTTTAAATTAAAAAATTTAAAAGGAGTTAAAAATATCGCCTTAACAATATGAAATTTTAAATTAGCTACATGTTGCTTTTATTGCACTTTTTTATTTTATGTTTTACTCTTTTTAACAACTTGTATAAATTTATTTAACCTCTAAAATTTACAAAGCTTGTTTTTACTTAATGAAATATTTAGCAACATGTTGCAGAACTAAAAGCATTTTTTTTAATTTTTTAAATATATATATATATATATTTTTTTGTTTTATATGTATCCTATACACTATAATAATAATAATAATGATAATAATAATAATAATAATAATAATAATAATAATAATAATAATAATAATAATATTAATAGTAATAATAATAATAATAACAATAATAATAATAACAAATAAATAAAAAAAAGTCTGAATTTTCACATGAACCAAAGAAATTATATTTCACCTAATAATTTTAGACTAATTTTTATGTTTTTTTTTTATTGAAAATATTATTTTTTTACTAAAAAATTGATTTTTTGATAAAAATTTTATTTTTTACTAAATATTTTATATTTTACTAAAAATTGAATTCTTTATAGAAAATTAATTTTTAACTAAAAATTTCTTTTTTGAATAAATTTTTTTTCGCAAAAAAAAAATAAATAAAATTTTTTATTTAAAATCATATTTTTCACAAAAAGAAAATTTTTTCTCAAAAAATTTTATTTTTTACATAAATATTTATTTTTTGCTACATTTAAATTTTTCTTCACAAAACAATTTATTTTTGACGAAAATTTTATTTTTTACTAAAAATCGGATTCTTTACTATGAATATAATTTCTAATTAAAAACTTGTTTTTTAATTAAAATTTTAATTTTTTCAATAAAAGTTTAATTTTTCACTAAAATTATTTTTTTACCAAAGATTAATTTTTTACTAAAAATGAATTTTTATTAAAAATTAAATTTTTACTATAAATTAAAATTTTCACTAAAAAATTGATTTTTTCACAAAAAAAAAAAAAAAAAAAAATAACTTAAAAACAAATATTTTACCTCAAAATCGATTTCTCACCATAAAACTTGATATTCATACAAAACTACTTTTTAACTTATTTAAATTCTACATTGATTACATATTTCTTAGCAACATGTTGCTAAGACGAAAAATTATCTACATGCTCTAAAAAATTATAACATATTATATTATTTAACTAACGTTCTTAATAAAAAATATAATTACCTCAAACTTTAAAACTTTGATCTTTTTTCACAAAAAATTTGATTTTTTCAAAAGAAAATAATAATAATAATAATAATAATAATAATAATAATAATAATAATAATAATAAAATCAAAGCGTTTGCTTCAAATTCGATTTTTCATCAGAAAACTTGTTAACCCAAAATTGCATTTTAATTCATTTAAAGTAAAAACTTCTTTACTTTAAATTTTTCTTAGCAACAAAAGTCTCCTTACATGATCTAAGAAATTATTAAAACTTATATTTGTGAACTAAACATTCTTTATAAAAATGCAGTTTCCTTAAAATATTGCTAGTTTTATATTTCCAAGATTTTTAATTCTACGCAACATGTTGCTAGCATCAAAACAATTTTAATCGATTATCTTATTTTTTTTTTACTTCCTTAATAATTTTAATTAGATAAAAATCTTTTAACAATAAAACAATAAACAAATTTTTATTGTTTGCCATTTAATTAAATAATTTCATAATTTATATTACACATCACAAATCTTTAATAAATATTATTTTACAACACATACACACTTAATCATACATTTAAACATTAAACAAATAATAAGAATTTTTATATACAATATAATTCAACTGTTAATAATTATTAAATTCTATTTATTATAAAAGTACAAGTAAAAACTAACAATTTAAATTAATTTCATGTTCATAATTTAACTTAAGTGATGTAATCATAACAATGATTTTTTTATGAATTTAATGAATTTTCTATAAATTATTTTTGTGAGCGTTGTGTTGCTGTTGTTCGATTTTAATTGAACGCCATTTAAAGTTTGACAGATTTAATTATTGGAACACAGATACTAACATACACTTACACATACATATATGTATGTATGTATGTATGTATGTATGTATTCACATTTATAATGCAAATGACCAAGACAGTCAAATATATAAATGAATAAATTATATTGGTTGCAAGTATTCGTTTAAATAAACAATCTCTATAAAGTAAGTATCTAACAATAAAAAATAAAATACAGCAATAAAATTATTTAAATGCGTAATTTATTAGATGATTATAATAATTTTATTTGTCAACTAAAAATATATATATATATATATATATATATATATATATATTTTTTTTTTTGCTAATAAAAAAATTGCAAGAATAAATTTTAAGAAATGATTGTAAATAATTCTAACTTCAGTAGTTTTGTTCAAAAAATATTACTAATGCTGGTTCATTTTAATTTGATTTTTTTACTTTTTAATGTAACAAAATTTAAATAATTGATTATATTTTTATGAAGAAAAATAATTATTAAATTGATTTAAACGGAAAATTAATGTGAATTAAAAATAAGTTTGAATATAAACAAAATTATTGATAAAACTAATGAATTAATAAAAATTTTTCCGAGAAATTATGTTGCTGGTAATATTAGTTCTTGTAAATTAAAGAAAGTAACAAGATATCTATAAAAAAAAAATTAAAAAAAGAATCAAATAATAGAAGAGAAAATTAAATTAATTTTTCTTTGCAAAATAGTAAATTAAAGGTTCTTAAATTCAATTAGCAACATGTTGCTAGAAGTTAAAATAAAAAAGTTATGGAGCGAAGCTAGGAAATTCCTCCTAACCTCATCTACTATCAAAAGAAAAACAAAACAAACATATTTGAAACTTGTTAAAGATATCTTGTTTGGAAATACACCAACTTATTAATATTTAAAAATGTCTTAAAAATAATTAATGCAGCTAGTTATAGTCATTACTTAATATATATATATATATTTGTATTAGTTCCAAAAATTCGTGTGTAATTCTTGAACAAAGATCTTTAGATTTCCCTTCGAATTTTTATTATTTAATTATGAATTATTTTCATAATGAACTAAAGCTAAATAATTTGCCCTAGTCCTAATGCATTTATTTTCAAACAAAGAAAATTTAATTTTGCAACCAACTTTAGGGAAATTATTAAAATCATGCAATAATACTACAAAAAAAAAAAAAAAAATAAAAATAAAACAAAAATAAAAAACACTCCCCATATAGACACGCACAAAATGTTTGTAAGAAAATTAATATAAAACGCAAATAATGAATAATTTCAGCAAATACTATGTTGTTTGTATTCGTATATGTTGGAAATGCTAAAGTTTAAACATTGGAGTTATACTTAACATGGTAATAAATAATGCACTGAGAGAAAAAGATAAACAAGAGAAAAATTTATTCTTGAGTAGCTTACATTAAATATGGCAATAAAAGTAAGCCTAGCAAGATGCTGCTAAGATTTTAAGTTCAATTTCCAAATGATTTATATATATTCTTTTATATATTCTTTTTGAAATGTCAAAAAAAAGTAAAGAATGGATAATTGTATTTTTTGGCAGCATGTTGCGAAATTAATAACAAATTTACAACATATAATAGAAATTTCATAAAACTCATATCAACAACATGTTGATGTATTAGAAAAAATATGTTATCAACATTTTTTATCTTTAAATATTCATTTACACTTTCCGAAATATTTTGAAATCTATACCTGCTATATCTGGTTTTTGTTTAGCAAGATTTTGCGAAATCTTATGTATTAAAGAAGGAACTATAGTTTCAAGTAAAAAATTGTAAATAGGCTTAACAACATGTAGGAAAAATATAATTTTGTTGCAACAATTTAGCAAAATAATTTACAATTAAAATAACAACATGTTGAGCAAAAGAGTTTTTTTTTTCTAACAATATGTTGCCGAGTAAATATACAATAAATACTATTAACAATAAATTGCAAAAATTAATAATATCTTTGCTTAAATTTGGACTTCAAGAAAATAAAATATTCTTGGCAACATATCTCCATTAATTTAAGGATTTCTTAGCAACAAATTGCGAGATAAAGTATAAGTATAAAGTAGTATACTTATACTTATACTTTATCTGGCCAGATAAAGTATAAGTATAAAGTAGATAAAGGTTTTCTAAAACAATTTTAAAAATTAGATTTACAAAATATTGAGGAATAAACAGTATTTCTTTAAAGGACTTTCCAACAATATATTGCCAGGTAAATAATTTATAATATCTACTTTAATATTTTGCAAAAATAAACATATTTTCTTTAAATAATATCTTATAGGATACAAAATGTGTCTAGAAGTATATAAAAATTTAGCAACATGTTGCAGAAATAAATTATATATTTCACAATTACATAATTACCTTTTTCTAATTGAAAACAAAGAATTCAAAATAAACTTAGCAGCTTTTTTTAACACAATTATCTCTCCTTTAGTTTTAAAATGTTGCAGAGGTTTATTGTGGAAACATTTGAGCGATATAGCTAAAAAAAAATATCTAGAAAAATGCTGACGGTTTATTAAATAACTTCAAAAATTAGCTTAACAACATCTTAAGGAAAATAACAGTTTTTCTTTATTGAATTTTCTAGCAATATTTTGCTGGGTAAATAAATTATAAATATTAACCAGATTGTGGTCAATATTTTTGCTTAAATGAACCTACAATAATGTAAAATATGCTTAACAGTATGTTGCAAAAAAATTAAAAGATATTTACCAACATGTCGAAAAGATAAAATATATATTTTACAATTACTGTTTTATGATCGAAAAAATGAAAAATCAGAATAAGTTTGTGTAGAAACTTATTTCTTGATTTCTTTATGTGGCTTTATTCTTATTCTCTCTTATCTAATATTGAATATTAAACTATAAAATATCTTAAAGGATTAATTAGCAACATGTTGTAGGTAGAAAAAATATTATATAATTCTAAAGAATATATTGCAAAAGAAATATATTTTTTAAATTCCGTTTTTTCTTGAAACAGGTTAAAATATGATATTTTTAATGTTGCTAACATATTTATGTTAATTTATTTAAAAACATATTCCTAGTATAGCTTTATAAATATTTGTTTTTTTTTATATCGAAATGTTTAAAAATTTTCTTAGCAACCAGAAATAAAAATAAGATTAACAAAATAAAAAATCATTATTTTATCGCAATTTAATCTTTAGTGGAAACCAATGAGACAATTTTAAGCAAGATCTTAAAAAACAATTAGTTCTCTTTTAGACATGAAATGTTGATAAGGTATTTATATTAAATCAAGTAGCAACATGTTGATACTTAATGATTTTAAAATGTTTTAACAAATTTTATATCAACATGTTGCTGTAAGCAATTTCTAACAATATGCTGCAGAAGACGACAGCATCATTACTAATTTTATTTTTAATTTAAAATAATAGGAATATATAGCGAAAAATTGCAACATGTTGAAAATATAAAGTATATATTTTAAAATTATCTATTTATAATTTAGAGATAAAAAAATAAAAAATGAAATAAGTTTAAAAACATTTTGTATGACAAATATTTCTTTTGTTGAATGTTAAATGTCGCTAAGGTATTTTTGTATTAAATGTCGCTAAGGTATTTTTGTATTAAGACTCTTATCTTTATATAACTTTACAAGTATTTATCCTTCATTTATTTAATATAGATTAGAAAATATTAAAATGTCTTAAAAGGTTTATAAGCAATATGTTGTTGGTGAAAAAAATATTATATATGTTCTAGAGTCTAGATGACATGTTGCAGAAAAAATATATTTTACTAGTTTTATTTATACTTGAAAAATGCTAAAATTTTAAGCAACATTTTATAAAAAGTAGTTTTTTTTAATTTTAAATGTTAATTTTTTTTACCAACATGTTGCAGTAAACAATTTCTAACAAGATGTTGCAGATGAAGACAGCACTATTATTAGTTTTATTTTTAATTGAAAATAAATTAAAAAAAAAAACTTAATAATATTTTGTAAAATAAGTATTTTTTTATATGTGAAATGTTGCTAAAGTGTTTACGTTAATTCAAGTAGCAACTTGTTGCTAATATGGCTTTATATATATTTTCCTATTTTCGGTTTTTAATATTAAAGAGAAAAGTTTCAAAACGTCTCAACCGATTACCAAACAATATGTTGTACATCAATTTTAATTTAAAGAAAAAGCTAAAATTTGTAAAATCAATTTTTCTCTTTTAGAAATGGAATATTACAGGCATTTTTTATTTAAGTTGCTAATTTGGTTTTATATTAATTTTCCTATTTTCTTAATATTATCTTGAAAACTTCAGAAAACAAATTTCGTAGCAAAATGTTGCACATGAATTTAAATCCCTAAAAATAATTTTTTTCAGAAAGCTATTGCTTTATGTTTTTCCAGCAACAAGTTGCAGTTTCATACAACTTTATTTAAAAATTGTCTGCAAAAAATTGTTCAGTGCATCTTATGTCTCCCATCATATATATACATAGGTATGTATGTATGTATGTATGTATGGATGTATGTATGTATGTATGGATGTATGTATGTATGTATGTATGTGTTACTGCACACGCGTTTGCAATTGCATTAACATTTACTCATATTGATGTTATTGTTTTTGTTATTTTATTTTGTTTCCTATACAAAAATTACAACAACAAACAAAAATTATACCATGAATATTATAGTGGGCATGAGTTTGGCGTCCAACTAATTACAATCATGAATTAAACGAAAATGAGTTTGAGAATAATACTCTTACATGTAAAATGAATAGAAAAATAAGCAAAAAATAAAAAAAAAACGGTAAAAACATTTGGTTGCAACCCTTTGCTTGCATAACAAGCAGGAATTATGAATATTTTTTTTATTTATATTTTGGCAAAACATACACCCACTCCAAAACAAAGTTTTATCAAGAATACTTATGTGTCTATATAATCAAATAGGGGTTGTATTTATAATGTATGTTTAAAAAACGTGCTCATTATTATTTTCTAGTTATATATTTTTTATAATTTTTCTATATTTTTTGCCGCGTTAATGAAGATAGAAATAAAGCACCAGCAGTGGCAATGAGGACTAAAAAACGAAATTAATGCAATTTTCAAATTAAGGGAGGTTTTTCTTTCAGCTTTTGTACAAAGACAATAAATTTTAATGGATTTTTTTCGCAGAATGGTCAGTTGGCGTTTTAATTTGCAAATTTAAAATAAATGTAAATATTAAAGCTGAGAGATATAAAAGGAAAAAATTTGGAGAAATTTCGTTTAAAAGGAAAAAAAATCTAATTTTAAATTACAATTTTGCAGGGTGCTCCCATGGCCTAGTTGATAGTGAGCTAGACTGTCGATCTGGGAGTTATAGGTTCAATTCCCACCAGAAACTCTGGTTTGTTTCAATACAACGAACACATGGTCTTCGTCACCCCCGCTCGTAAGATTAGAATATAATTTGTAATTTTATTGTAATTAGTAAATAAATAAATAAATAATTTTGTAATCCAAAGAAATCAAATAAATTTTGGAGGAACTCATTAAAGGAGTTTTTTTTTAATATTCTATAAGCAAAGTAATGAAGTTCTCAAATAATTTTTTAAAGCTGCAAGATAAGAAATCATAATAATTTATTTCTTAAAAATGTTAAAACTAAAGAAATTTCAGAAGAAAATAAATGGTACTAAATAGTTCAGTCATCAATATTTTAAGATTTTTTTCAATTCTAAACTCTTGACCATTTGCCTTAACTTAAAAAAAAAAAAAATCATCAAGTATATGAGTCCATTAAGGGTAGTTTTCATTACAGATTCCTAAAGCAAAAAAACAACTTTTTATTAATGTTTAATTATTCTTTATACTATAAAAACGACTATGAACAATAATCTCTACACATGTATTTATTTCTATTGTTTAAAATATTCACAATGAGAAAAAACCTCTGTGCGTGCTTAATATGCCTAGAAATGAAATAATCTCCCCTTTTTGTGTATATATATTTTTTGTTGTTTTATTATTATTTTTTTTTTTTTTTTATTATAATAAACATATAATTATTAAACAAAAATCACATACAAAAATTATTCTTAACTCAAACCCTGTTTTATACAACACAATAATGAACGTTAATAAGGTTATTTCTGTGTGTATATTTTCGATAAAAGGAATAAGTTTAAACTCTTTTTTTTCTGAAATTAGCAAACAAATCGTTGTTTATAAATGTGTACAATACATGCTTTGGTTGTTATTTGCAAATAATTTTCAAAAAGAAAAAAAATGAAAAGCTTTTTATGTTTAATCGTGTGTAATTTAACAAAAATTGCACGTACTTTTTTTGTTCTTATAGGTATCTGTGTAAGAGCAAGTTATGCATACACTTAAATAAATCCCCAAACCTTAATATTAAAAACTTCTTTTTTGAAAATTGCTCTATTGCGGTAAAAGAAGGGAAATAGAAGACATTATTTTTATATTTAGCAAAATTTACATAAAGTTTTTGAGTCCCTTAAAAATTTTGAATATTTGAAATGGAGCTTAATAGTTAGAACAAAAAGAAATGCTTTTTCGACTTTTTAAATATTTAAATAGCTTTTCAACATCTTTAATTCTGGAATAGTGGGTTTTTCGATTTTTTTTTTATTTTATCTGATATTTTTGAAATTTTTTGAATATTTTGACTATTTTCTGTTATTTGCATTATAAAAACATTAAAAATATAAAATATATACAACGTAATCAAATATATTCATTAATTCATTTTTGATAATAAATCTGTATCTCCTAAACTACTGATCGTATTGAATTAAAATGTATGGAAAAGTTGTAGAGGAGGAACTAAGCTTTCACCAAAATTGTCTTGTAGTCACTCTGTAATAATATATATAGCTTCGGTAACCAATTTTTGGTAGCTATTTACAAAAATACAAAAATTTTTGAAATCGGATTTGATTTGTAGAAATTACGATGTTTAAAAACTTTTACATACTTGAGGTGGTCAACTTTGACACCCTGTAGCTTATCTCCTATTATCACAGGGTGACGATAAGCATTTTTCGGAAAGCTTAGGTTCTTCTCTACAACCTTTCCATACATTTCAATTCGATCCGACCAATAGATTAGGAAATAAAGATTTATTACCAAAGATTTTACAATTGGCCCCACTGTGAGACAATATATGCAAAGAAATTGCTGGTTACATACAAAAAAGTGTTTTACTATACTATTTCCAACATTTGGATGATGTAGATGAAATAATAACTGCTAAGAGACTATTCTTTTATAGAAATTTGACTTTTTCCGACTATTTTCAACTTTTTCCGACTATTTGCGACTTTTTTCGACTATGTGGCAACAAGAAAGTTGACTTATGGACAGTTTTCAAACCAAAAAATCGATTTCGATATTTGGATTTTTTTCAACAAAAAATCGATTATTCAAAAATCCATTTAATAAACTCTAATTTGAAATACATTACACGTTATTGATAATAAAACAAAAATCATGAAATTTTGTTCAATATTTATATTTTCCTCTAGATTGGTAATTTTGGAAAACTTATATATTTATGAAAATATTTTTACCTTTTAAAAATGTAAACTTATTTATGTTTTTAGTTTTTTTTTTCTTTGTTAATTGAAACTTTTTTTAATTATAATTACGAAAAATAGATTTTTTTAAAATGATATCTTCTTAAAAGTTGGTCCTTTTTTGAAAATTGGTGAACTCATTTCTCTTTTTTGAAAATTATTATAATGTATGTTCCTACTTTTTTTTAAATTTATATACATTTAAAAATTTTAACTTATTTTGAAAATTGCAACATTCTTTAAAATTTACTTTTTTTCTTATTGGTACTTTTATTATATTTTAATGTTTTTAATTTAAATTTGTACTTTTTTATGTTTATCTAATTAGTACTTTGGTTTTGGAAGTAAGAAAAGTACTGCAATAGTACTTTTGTTCTTTGAAAAAATTGTATTTTTTGGGAAAATATTAAATTTTTAGATCAAAGGTATTTTCTGAAAATTCCAGTCTTATTAAATGTATTAATTATTATTTTATAAATTGTGTTAATTGTGTTAAAATTTGCATATTTTTAAAAATTTGTTTTTATTAAAAAAAAGAGAAATACAAATAAATTGGAACTTTTTTCGAAAATTAGTTATTTTTATATAAAGCGATAATTTTTGAAAAATTGTATTTTTGTTTAATTTTTTGAGAAAGTATGTTCTTTTTCAATATAATACATTTTTGGATAAAAAGTATTCTTTTGAAAACTACAGCATTTTTTGAAAATGAAAAATTTTTTATTCATAAAATGTATGTTTTTTAACCATGCTAATTCCAGTCTTATTAAATGTATTAATTATTATTTTATAAAATGTGTACCTTCATTTTAAAATTTGCATATTTTTAAAAATTTGTTTTTATTAAAAAAAAATTAAATACTTTGGTACTTTTTTCGAAAATTTTTTTATATAAAGCGAGAATTTTTGAAAAATGATATTTTTTGTTTAAGTTTTTGAAAAAGTATGTTCTTTTTCAATATAATATATTTTTGGATAAAAAATACTCTTTTGAAAACTGCATTTTTTTATTCATAAAATGTATATTTATTTTAACTATGCTAATTTTTGTAACATTGTATTTTTTTGATATATGGTACTTTCTTTCAAAATTTATTTTTTTCTCATTGGTACTTTTTTGAAAATTTGTAAAATTTATAAAGTAATTTATTGTTATTGTAATTATTTATTTATTTATTTTTTTAAATATAGTGGTTTCCTAAAAAGTGGGAGTTTTCGGAGAATGATAATTTTGTACTTGTTAGTTACTTTTTCAAAGTTTTACTTTTTTTGAAAAGATATATTCATTGAAAATGAATTAGTTTTTCTTTTATAAAATGTGTACTTTTTTAAATTTGAATATTTTTGAAAATTTGTATCTTTTTGAAGGTGCCTTTTTCAAAATTGAATTATTTCTGAATGGTACTTTTTTAAATTTGTACCAATTTTATTTAATATTAGTACTTTTTTTTTTGAAAATAAATAATTCCTTTAAAATATGTAACGTTGGTTTCAAATGCCTCAAAAGTGGCGACTAATTGAAATTTTAAAATTAAGTCTTTATAATAATGCTTGGTATCGGGTGAAAACATATACAATTTTACATCACTGTTAAAATCAATCATCAGTTTTATTTAGTTTATCTGTAATGAGATATCAAAGTTGGCAAACTGTTGGTGTTTTTTGTTGAAAACGACTGCCTATATTTTCATTTAAGATTTCTAAAAATGAAACTTTTTGATTGAACCCTCAAACTTAGATATTTTATTATCCGCAATGTAGGTTTTCGTTATTTTTTTAAATATCCAAATTTTGTATATTTTTCATTCCCAGCTTGTATTTACAAAAATAAAAGGCTGCACATATATTTTGCATCCTTTTTAGATATTTCACCTTGCTTTTAAAAATGTAAGTCTTCTGAAATCGATTATTTAGCAACAACATTGTATAACTGAATGTTTCAAAGGTATGAACATATGAAATTTTGTTTTTAATTCCCTACAAAATTTTCCTCAAGTATTAAAAATATAGTTTTCAAACTAATAGAGTAACCCCTTCCGAATCGAATCTGAAATTTAAAAAGGCATTTGCATGAGCAAATTTTGTCTTTTTACAGTTTCTTCGAAAATCTAGTTATTAAATACTCATTTTTGCATTTTATTATACAAAAAAAAAAAAATAATTAACACATAATTATTTGTCAGTAAACAGAAAAAAAATCAGTTAGAAAATGGTAAAGTTATTTAAAATTCCTCCAATCATTAATGTGTCTCAGACAACTTGTGCGGGAAATGTACAAAAAAATCGTTAAAAGTAAATAATAATTTTATTTGAAAGATATCACTTTTTAATTTTCATTAACACAATTAAGAAATCTATAAGATGAAAAGTGGTACCTATATGTATGTCTTATATGGGTGCTAAGGCAAAAGTAGATCAATCCTTTTTATATTTTGCAATAAGAATTTTATGCACATAAAATATTTGAGAATTTAATTTTTCCCAATATTTATGTCTATCAATATGGAAAAGCACTTAAACCATATTTAGGTAGGATTTTTCTATGGAAGAAATTTAAAATAATGCTTTGAATCAAGTTTATCGCAATGAATGTCTGATGCAGGCATAAGGAGAAAAAAAAAATACCCTTAAATTTCAAGATTACTTTTTTTACTTATTTGTGCCCAAATTAATCAAAAAATATCAAGTAAGTTATTTTTATAATTTCCAAAAAATATATGCTTAAAAGAGTTACTATGTCTTTTGAGATAAAATATATGTTTTCTTTTCTTGTGAATTGTTCCTTTTTTAAAACAATAAACATATATTTTTTTTAAATTATTAAATAATTATTTAATTAAATAAATAATTAATTAAATAATTAATTAATTATTGTTTTTGCTAATTGTTCTTTTTATTGTTTAAAAAATTTTGATTTTTTTATACTAATAAGGAAATATATTTTTTTTAATTGGTTGTTTATTCAAATGTTTTATTAAAATAATATTATATTTTATGTAATTTTTGATATTTATTGCTTTTTGGAATAAATTCTAAAATTTAAATTTTTTTTATTTTTTTTTTTTCAGGTGCTAAAATTTGAACCTTTTTGAAATTTTGTAAATTTTTTTAGAAATAGTATTCATTATTAAAATTTGGGAGTCTGTTTTTCAAAAATTTATTTTTTTACATGCGTTGTTTACGAAAATAGATACCTTTTCATCAAGATAATTTGAATTCGTTCGATTCTCTTTTAAATATAATTCTTTTTATAATTAGAAATCGCAGAGAAGAAAACTTTTTTCTTTTCTCTAATTATGTCAATAAAAATTAAAGTATATATTGAAAATGTTTTTTGTATAACCGTACCATATATCGACTATTTATACAGTGGTGCATATAACTATAAACGCACCTCAATATTTTTTTAATCAACTTAACCAATTTAACTGTACTATATATCGACTAGTTTAAACTGGTGCATATTCTTATAAATACACTTAAATTTTTTTTATCAACTTATCAAAAATGAGGCTAAAAAATATTTAAGATGCTACAAATTAATTTCTAAAATTATTTATTGACTTCTCTTGATAAAATTAATAACAAAAAACTTTAAATGTACATTAAATTTCTTGGACCGTAATTTTGGTAGTTTAATGCAATTTTTATGGCATTTTCCAATATAGGCACTTATTTATTGAACCAAATTAGCATTATTAATAATGTGTTGATAAACCTTTGTTTTGGATAACTTATAAAATTCGGTCCGGCATTCATTCGACTAATTTTTGAACAATATCGCTGTCAATTTCTTACCTGGCTTGCTTAATTTATAGTTTTAACTCTGTTATTGTCATTAAGGTTGCATTCTGTGCATTTTTTGCGTAAACTTTACGGACCACATACCACTACAGTGGAATACTATGTTCATTAAACCACGACTTAGATTGATTTGAGACATGGATTGCAGCGTTAGCCTGTTGGAATATGTAATCTTTTTCATCTACAAATGAGAGAGGAGCATCTTTCAAAAGTTCGTTATAAATTGCACTGTTCATTTTAGTTTAAACAAAACATATTTTTGATTTTACTGCAGCAGAAAAGGGTGTCCAAACCAAAATCGCATTTTGACATACGAATTTAGTTCGACTTTAAGTCATGCCAATAGCAAGAATATGAATCGAAACCGTCCAAATTGAATTTCTTTTAATCAGAAAAATTTACTTTATTCCACTCATCTGTCCATTTCATTTATTTGTGCACAAATTTTAAATGATTTTCCTTACGATGCTGTTTTAACATTGGCTTATATTTTGGTTTTTTCCATTTTATGTTACCATATGTTCGCAAAATGTGTGCAACATGTTCGAAATTTACAGGAAGATCAAGTTTATTTTTTATTTGAGTAGCATTTAATTTATTGCGGGTGGCTTCTTCTTTTATTTTATTAATTTACCTTATTGTTAATTTTTGTTTACCTTTTGTTAGTTTCCGCAATCCGTATTTCTGCCCTTTTTTAATAAAGCCTCGAATAACCCCTTTCGAAAAGATAGTTTTTCTTCCAATTTCTCTGTTAGAAAAGTCTTGATCACTAAAAAATTTAATTTTAAATTTTGTCCTGGTCTGTAAGAAAAGTTCCTTTGCGCATCCTTTAAGGTGATGAAATTTCCTAATTAAAATAAAAATATTTCCAGTAAACAGAGATGTTGTAATCAGAAACTTACCTTAAATGAAACAAATAACTAAAACTGTTAAAATTTGTTCATATATTTTTTTCTTACAATACCTTTTTAGAAAAACTTTCTCGATTGCATTTAAAAGAATATTCCACTGAAATGTTATAAAATATGTTTTGTTTGCTAAATTAAAGAAAACAACAAAAGCAAGAAACATATATATCTTATATAAAAAAGCAACGTTATATCTCGAGTTATTGTAACAACACAACATTATTTTTGGTTAAGAGAAACGAATATATCTCAAAGAAAAACAAACATTTTAAATGCGTTTAAAGGAATATGCACCAGTGTAGACCAATTTGCTTGATTTTTAATAGCAAAATTCTCAAAAACTCAATAGACAAATGTGTTAGAGAAAAAATTTTTGAAAAATATTTGTATTGCTTATATCGCGACCATTTATAGATCAGTTAACGGGGGCTTTATAAGGTCGAATAATTCAACAGGTAAAAATTATACATCGTTATTTTAACTCCTAAATCTTCGCACTTAATCCTTTAAGAATACTTCCTTAAATCAGATAATTCGAATATAAATCAGACTCATACAAAATTCAAAAGAATTTCAGAATAAAGCACATTAACCTCCACTATGACTAATAAAATTTGTGCGTTTGTTTATCCCTAAACAAATAATCGTATAAGTGTGCATTAAAGCGAAATAGAGAAAGAGTTGCAACGCGTACGTGTAACTTCTTTCCCAAAAGGATATAAGAGTGTTTGTTTTAAGGGTATTTTTGCATAAATAATATTTTCATTATTATATCTTTTTTCGTTGTTGCTGTTGCTTTTTATTTTACAATGACTTAATGTGCATATCCATTCATTCATTCATTGTTATTAACAAAGTTGTTATTATTCATTGTAGTTGTTGCCATTTTACGTTTTATAATATTAAACTACTTGTTACTATTATAGACATTGTGAATGTGTTTGTTGTATTATTTATTATATTTTTACGTACATGTGTGTTGTATATTAAAGTAGTATTGATTTCATTGTAAAACCAAATTACCCTTAAATATAAAGAAAATTATTTAATCTAACTATAAAAGGTGAGTGCAATCAGGTACAAATACATTTACACATGTACAGGTTTATAGAGAAAGGACTTAACTTTTTCTTCTTAAATGAGCTATAAGGTTCATTATAAAATCATAATTTATTGAAATTATAATTTTTTCGTTTTGCACAAAAAAGAAAATTATAGAAAAGTTGCTAGTTAATAACAATTGATTGAACAATTATCCTAAAGAGGAGGGAAAGAGTAAAAAAAATATAAGAAAAAAAATTAAAATATTAAGTAAATAAAAGAAAATAGGGCTAATATTAAAGCCGGTTTCATAAAGTAATAAAAGAAAATTAGCTTAAGAAAAATGGCATTAGTTTCGACCTACTAAATTAAAATTCAAATAACAATTTAAAAAATACAATTGCTTATGTTAGGAAATTTCTAAAAATCTTAAATTTGATTTAATTCTTTATTACAGTCTTAAATATAATTTATGTTTAAATTCTTACATTTAACTTACAAAATATTACTACACTTATTCATTGAACAATAATAAATTATTAAATTAATTGTAATTTAATATCATTATGAAACCTACTTTACTGTTGATCAATTTACATTAATTAAATATGCAAAATAGCATATACATAGTTGCTGAACAAAATTATAAAAAAAGGAAAAACACACAAAAAACTCAAAACTTCCTATAAACTTTTCTTACAGAACGGAAAAAAAGAAACTTGTTTACAAGACTAGCAAAAATATTAATGTACATACACTTACATGAACTTTTAGCAAGCTAAAGTTAAAAAAATATAATATTTAAATTAAAAAGAATATTGCTTCAATTTTACGACGAATTGAAAATACACTACATAATACAGTCTATAATCTGGTACACTGCCTGCCACTTGAATAAGGAATCACATTTTTTAAACTTTAATTAAGTATATCTCCCAAACTGAAGTTCAGAAAAAAATAATTTTTTGTGCAACCAAATTTCAAAGTGTTGGCTTTAGTTTCCTGGAGAAATAAAAAATATACATATTTTGTTATACTAAAATTATGAATTTATTTATAGACATGTGCTACTATTTCGTGTGTCACTTGAATAAGGAATTCTTTTAATATTAATGAGGAAGGCTATGAATTGAATTTGTTTCAATATAAACGGCTAGAGAATTTTTAATTTGATAGTTTTTAGTTTTTATTCAAAATGGGACGTGGTAAGGCTCTTAATAACTCTGAAAGCGAAAAAATTCTGATTTTGAAATCTCAGGGGCAGAATTCGGTCTAAATTAATGCAATTCTTAGAATTGCATTAAATTCTGCCATGTCGGTATCAAAAATACGTGAAAAAGGTGGAGTCAGTGCCAGTCTAAGAACAGTGCACCGTATTTTAAAGTCGTGCCTATACATAGTCCGACGAAAACTGAAAAAAAAACATCACTTAATGAAAAACGCAAATCACAACGTCTACACTTTGCCAAAAATACAATGACATGGTCCGACAAATGATTTAAAGTTGTATTTTCCGATGAAAAACAAGTTTAATATTGATGGTCCCGAAGGGTATAACTATTACTTCTATTATTTTTGAGCCGCAGACACAGCCGAGAGGGCGGAATAATGGTATGGGGTGCCATTTCGTATTATGGGAACATAGAATTTGTTTTTGTATCCAACAAAATTACTACAACGACTTACAAAAACATTCTGGCGGAAGCATTTCCAAAATTTAATGATTTCTTTGGACCCATACCTTGGACGTACCAACACGACAACACTCCGATTCATACCGCCAGAGCAGTAAAACAATGGATTAATCAACAAGGTGTTCAACTTTTGGATTAGCCCCCATATTCACCAGGCCTGAATGCAATGGCAAATGTCTGGGGTTGGCTTGCAAGAAAAGTTTATGAAGGAGGAAAACAATTTGAGAGGAAAGAATCCTTAAAGGATGCAATAACGGAAGCATGGAATTCAATTTCGCTAAATTACTTAGAATCATTATATAAGTCGATTACAAATCGTATTTTTGAGGTTATTTCTAAAAATGGTGGCAATACTCATAACCAATTGAATGATAGAAGATAATAAATTTCATTTTTATAAACTAACATTTAAAAATAAATTACAGTTTGCTTAGTTTTAAAATATTCCTTATTCAAGTGACATACGAAAAAGTACCACAGCAATACATGTCTTTAAATAAATGCATAATTTTAGCATAACAAAATATGTATATTTTTTATTTCTTCCGGAAACTAAAGCCAACACTTTGAAATTTGGTTACGCAAAAATTAATTTTTTCTGAACTTTAGTTTGGGAGATATACTTAACGAAAGTTAAAAAAATGTGATTCCTTATTCAAGTGGCAGGCAGTGTATATACTACAGTATATAGTATAGTCTATAGTCTAGTCCATGGTACAAGGAGTAAGGTAACGACAGCTCTACAACAACTAAAATAAAAAAAACTCCATGTATTTTATTTTTGCATTGAAATCTCTTATGCCTACTTTAATTTTGACATTTCACATGTTTTATTACAAAAAAAAAACACACATTTGACATTTCGCGTAATAAAAAAGTAAAACAAAGATTGTAAACATAAACAAGAATTGACACTTCAGATTTTAGAACATATGCCGCCATATTGCTGCCGAAAAGAAAAAAACTTCTCAGCCGTTTAAATGTCGTTTTCTAATTAATCTAGTCTGTAGTCTATTTTATTTTCTAGTCTTTAGTAAAGTCTATAATTTAGTATGTATTTTTTTCTATAGTTCAGTCTACTGTCAAGTATATATATATATATATATATATATATATATATATATATATATATATACATATATATATATATATATATACATATATATATATATATACATATATATATATATATATATATATATATATACATATATATATCTATTTTAATCTATATGCAATCAAGATTTATTCTATACACTTCGTTTTATTTCACTATTAGTATTTGTATTATCTTAAGAAACCCAGAGATTCACTCTTATGTAGCTTTTCTGACAGTCTCCCTTACCCTACTATACTTTTTTTTCTGTTTTCTTTTTCCAATAAAATTGATTGATATTAAACTAAATTGTTGTTTTACATACTTACTTTTACCAAAGTTTTATTAAATGATAATTATACCACCTGACCAGTTGGCCAGGCAAATGAGAATAGCTACAAAGCATTTAGGAGGAGAGGGAGAGGGTTTGTAAAGAAATTATTAATTACGTGCAATATAAAACAACAACAACGACACAAAATTTACACTATAATTTTATTTTGTTAACTAAATTGAAAAACCGGTATAATTAAGCTCATTCAATAAAATAAGAGATGCAAAATACTAAAACACATACAATAACGTATATGTTTATACGTAAGTCATTTTAAAAAAATTGTAATTACCATAAAGATGTTGCATGTATGAGGCTTAATATTGTAACTGCTATATAGAAACGACAAGTTGATGTGGTATAATTTTAATTATATAGAGTGGCAACTTTCTAGTCTCCCAACAACAATCAACTACTAGTAGCAACTTCAAAACTAAATAAATAAAAAAATATTAATCACATTTTATATAGTTTTATATACATATTTACAAGCAAATACTAACATTATTATATGAATTTTTTAATACACGCAAAAGTAATACAAATTATAGTAACATCCTTTTTTTTTTTTGTTTAATTTATTTTATTTTAGTAAGAGTATAATAATTATAAATGAGGTTATTGCAACAACAACTACAAAATGTTCTCTTACTGAACAAAACATGAACACTGTGCAGTGCAAGCTTACAGTTAGTTATAATTAATAATGAAATTAAATTGCAATCAACGGTTTGCTGTCACTACTACCATTGACTGCTGCTATATGAGCCGAATATAGTAGTTAATATTTTCAAGTAGTTCTTTAGGATTGTAGTGTTTGTTACGGGCAGCATATTTAAAAAAGGGGTGTTAGTTTCTTATAAAGCATGGTAATTTGAAAAAAAAAAAATTCTTTGGGAGTTTGCAAATTAATTTACACTTTTTTTTTTTTTGTTAAATTGATTGAGTTGTTTTACAAGATTTTCTTAATATTTTATTAAAAAAAGTTTATCTTTAGCTTGTATTATATATTAGGTCAATTCTTAGCAAAGCTATGAAATTATTCATCTATTTGTTTATATTTAAAGTTGTTAAGTGAGATTTGTTTTAGATATTTATTATAAAGGAGAATTTGAATATTGTAATTATGGTAAATTAATTTGACGATATACAATACAAAGGGGATGGAATGCGACAACAGGAACATAACAAGAATAATTAAAAAATTGTATTGGAAAAGAAATTGTTAAAATACATGCCTCGCAATTCAAGAAATATTTTTATTATGAGCATGAAGTTTTCACTTTGCACAACTAGACTATAGTATACTATACATACTACAGACTATACTATAGACTATACTATACTATACTATACTATACTATACTATACTATACTATACTATACTATACTATACTATACTATACTATACTATACTATACTATACTATACTATACTATACTATACTATACTATACTATACTATACTATACTATACTATACTATACTATACTATTCTAGTTTATAGTGTAAATTGTAGTTTATTTTATAGTGTAGATTATAGTATAGTCTATAATCTAGATTTTAGTTTAGTTTTATTCCAAATTATTGTTTAGTCTATAGTAAAGCCTATAGTCTAGTCCATAGCCTATAGACTATAGTCCAGACTGTAGGCTATACTAGAATCTAGACTATATACTGAACTAGGATCCAGACTATAAATCAGACTAGAGTACAGACTATAAACTAGACTAGTGTCCAGATTATATACTAGAATACAGACTATAGACTAGACTAAAATCCAGACTACAAACTAGACGAGATTCTAGACTGTAGACTAGACTGTAGTTCCGACTATAGTTCAGAACTGTAGTCCAGATTATAGACTAGTCTACGGTCGAGACTATCGACTAGACTGTAGTACAGACTACTGACTAGACTATAGTCCATATTATCGGCTGCACTCTATTTCAGGCTATAGACTATATTATAGTCCAGACTTTATTATATATTGTAAGATTTTCATAAAATAAAATCTAGGAAATATAGTTTTGTAGTCCTTAAAAGAATAAAATATATGTAGTCCCTTTTAAAAATTGCAACAAATTTTATATACTTTTTGTATACAATTCACACAAGTTTAATATATATTTAAAAATTTAGTGATGAAGTGAAAAATATAAATTTTGTTTATTTATTTATAGTTATATTTACATTTACACATTCAAATTTATATCTATATATGTATGTGTAAATATCTAAGTACTTTATATAATGTTAAATATAATTTCAAATATAAGTGGGTGGTTTTACGAAGTTTAAAATTTATTCTATTGCCATATTTTTATTTTGTGTTAGAGTAAGTGGTGTGGTATAATGACCATTCTTGCCACCTCTCATTATTGACCATGAGTCTTTGCATTTAACATGCAAAATATTCATTTCCTTAAAATACAACTACCAACTCAACCTTGTGTTCAAGCAACATTGTCTCCTTGCAACTTATGCATGCTACCGACCACTTCCCATCAACAGCAGTAGTAGCAACAACTACATAACGTCAACAGAAATTTCGTTCATGTACTTCTTCATGCTAGGATATATATATGTGTGTATATATTTTATGAACAGACCTAGACCAAGTTATAGATTGTATTACAATAGTATAAGGAAACGTGCCTACAGTATATAGGAACAAGATCCACTTTTATGACATGAACTAATTTTTATCCTGATTCTAATTTATATATATGAATTGCTCATAGCCCTAAGTAATATATATGTAGTATTTTTGCTTCTGAACTTACTGTTTGTAATATACTGGAGGATCAACAAGCTTTCACCTAAGTTAATAAAACAAACCGCACAGCTATGCCTCCAAACGGCTAAAAGCAAATTACCAGAACTGTAGGTTTGTTAATATTTTTCTCTTTAGTAGTGCTCCTTTTTTCATAACGTAAATTTAAATGTTTGAAAATGTCTGCATTGTTTATTTGTATGAAATGTTAAAGACATTGTTTGTTGGTGTTGCATGTTGTACTTGTACAACTTGTTGTTATTGTTATACATGTTATATTTAACTCATACAAACATAAATTTTCTTTCTTGTCCTAGTATAAGTGTTTACGAGTGTATGTAGAGTTTCATGTGGCGCAAAAGGATAATTAATGAAATTAATGCCTATAGAATGAGTAAGTTAGAGTGAGAAATATTAAAAAAAAACATAGAGAGAGAGAGAGAATGTTTTGGTGAGAGTAAGCAGGATTCTTAAATAAAAATATTATTTAAAATCTATTGAAAACACGTGTATCATACTTACTCCCTCATATGTTTACTACCTGCTTGCCTACACTTACATAATTCTATATTTAATAATGTTTATATTACAAAATTATGGCCGCCTTTTTTACATATTTACTTACATGATATGTAGCAAATATAGATTAAGGTTTTTGTGTGAGTGTGAGTGCTGTGGTTGGTATCCTTCTTCCTTTAAGTGAAAACAAAAAAGTTTTATTAAGATATAAGTTTGTTTGCTGGACTATTGAAATAAAATTTATTGAAGCATATTAAAAAGGATAAAGTTTTCCGAAAATTAAATAAAAAATTAAAAATAAACAGCAATTTAAGGCTGTTGAATTCCAAAAAGAGATGAAAGTAATGTTTATATATGATTATGCCAGAAAATAAGTTAAAATATTGAATTATTAATATGTATATTAGACTTAAAATTAAACAGATCTTAACAGATTTCTAAGAAATCATAAATACAGAAAAATATTATGCAATTTACAACACAAGAATTTGTTAACAAAAAGAATTAAAAAGCTAAATTTATTGTATTCTTCTAAAGTCTAACTTACATCGAATAACAAAAATTTCAAATTCTATATTCCCCTAATATTTACTGTACAAATTATTGGAGTGAATCAAATACCATATATTTTTTGAAAAATTAGCGTCAAACAGTAACAAAATATACTTTGAGTCTTAATAACAAACAATAAGTAAGCGCATTAATACCAATAATAAAAAATCAACAATAGTTTTTGATGAAAATTTACTTAGAAAGCATTTCTAAAATTTAGTCAGATACTTATCAGATAAATAAACATATTGATCATAGTTTAACACTTGCAAATAAGGAAAAAATTAACAATAAAAAAATGTTAATACATTTTTGAAATCTTTGCAATTTTTGTTTACATATTTGAACAAAAAGGCACGTAGTACATATAAATAAATCTATAACATTTAACTCAAACATTTAAAGCTTTATGCAGAGCGGATTGTACGATATATTTATATATACTAGGCTATAAACCAGACCACAGACTTTGGAATAGACTTAAAATTAGAATATAAACTAGACTATAGAATAGAAAAAATAGAAAAAAAAGAAAAACTTAACTTTTTTTAAAAAAATTATCGATGACTTCTCTACAGAAAAGTTTTCGACAATTTGACTTTTCTACAAAAGAAGTTATCGACAACTTAACATTTTTATAGAAAAGTTTTCGATAACTTAGCTTTTCTATAAAAAAGGTTTCGATAGAAAAGTTATCGATAACTTAACTTTTCTATATAAAAGTTATCGATAACTTAACTTTTCTATATAAAAGTTATCGATAACTTAACTTTTCTATATAAAAGTTATCGATAACTTAACTTTTCTGTAGAAAAGTTATCTGCAACTTTACTTTTCTATAGAAAAGTTATCAATAACTTTACTTTTCTATAGAAAAGTTATCAATAACTTTACTTTTCTATAGAAAAGTTATCAATAACTTTACTTTTCTATAGAAAAGTTATCAATAAATTTACTTTTCTATAGAAAAGTTATCGATAACTTAACTTTTCTATATAAAAGATATCGATAACTTAACTTTTCTATATAAAAGATATCGATAACTTAACTTTTCTATATAAAAGTTATCGATAACTTAACTTTTCTATATAAAAGTTATCGATAACTTAACTTTTCTATAGAAAAGTTATCTATAACTTAACTTTTCTATAGAAAAGTTATCGATAACTTAACTTTTCTATAGAAAAGTTATCGATAACTTAACTTTTCTATAGAAAATTATCGATAACTTAATTTTTCTCTACAAAAATTATAGATAACTTAAGTTTTCTCTAGAAAAATTATAGATAACTTAACTTTTCTCTAGAAAAATTATAGATAATTTAACTTTTCTATAGAAAAGTTATCGATAACTTAACTTTTCTATAGAAAAGTTATCGATAACTTAACTTTTCTATAGAAAAGTTATCGATAACTTAACTTTTCTATAGAAAAGTTATCGATAACTTAACTTTTCTATAGAAAAGTTATCGATAACTTAACTTTTCTATAGAAAAGTTATCGATAACTTAACTTTTCTATAGAAAAGTTATCGATAACTTAACTTTTCTATAGAAAAGTTATCGATAACTTAACTTTTCTATAGAAAAGTTATCGATAACTTAACTTTTCTATAGAAAAGTTATCGATAACTTAACTTTTCTATAGAAAAGTTATCGATAACTTAACTTTTCTATAGAAAAGTTATCGATAACTTAACTTTTCTATAGAAAAGTTATCGATAATTTAACTTTTCTATAGAAAAGTTATCGATAACTTAACTTTTCTATAGAAAAGTTATCGATAACTTAACTTTTCTATAGAAAAGTTATCGATAACTTAACTTTTCTATAGAAAAGTTATCGATAACTTAACTTTTCTATAGAAAAGTTATCGATAACTTAACTTTTCTATAGAAAAGTTATCGATAACTTAACTTTTCTATAGAAAAGTTATCGATAACTTAACTTTTCTATAGAAAAATTATCGATAACTTAACTTTTCTATAGAAAAGTTATAGATAACTAAACTTTTCTATAGAAAAGTTATCGATAACTAAACTTTTCTATAGAAAAGTTATCGATAACTAAACTTTTCTATAGAAAAGTTATCGATAACTAAACTTTTCTATAGAAAAGTTATCGATAACTAAACTTTTCTATAGAAAAGTTATCGATAACTTAACTTTTCTATAGAAAAGTTATCGATAACTCAACTTTTCTATAGAAAAGTTATAGATAACTTAACTTTTCTATAGAAAAGTTATCGATAACTTAACTTTTCTATAGAAAATTATCGATAACTTAAGTTTTCTCTAGAAAAATTATAGATAACATAAGTTTTCTCTAGAAAAGTTATAGATAACTTAACTTTTCTCTAGAAAAATTATAGATAACTTAACTTTTCTCTAGAAAAATTATAGATAACTAAACTTTTCTATAGAAAAGTTATCGATAACTAAACTTTTCTATAGAAAAGTTATCGATAACTTAACTTTTCTATAGAAAAGTTATCGATAACTTAACTTTTCTATAGAAAAGTTATAGATAACTTAACTTTTCTATAGAAAAGTTATAGATAACTTAACTTTTCTATAGAAAAGCTATCGATAGCTTAACTTTTCTATAGAAAAGTTATCGGTAACTTAACTTTTCTATAGAAAAGTTATCGATAACTTAACTTTTCTATAGAAAAGTTATCGATAACTTAACTTTTCTATAGAAAAGTTATCGATAACTTAACTTTTCTATAGAAAAGTTATCGATAACTTAACTTTTCTATAGAAAAGTTATCGATAACTTAACTTTTCTATAGAAAAGTTATCGATAACTTAACTTTTCTATAGAAAAGTTATCGATAACTTAACTTTTCTATAGAAAAGTTATCGATAACTTAACTTTTCTATAGAAAATAGATAGAAGTTAAGTTATCGATAACTTTTCTATAGAAAAGTTATCGATAACTTAACTTTTCTATAGAAAAGTTATCGATAACTTAACTTTCCTATAGCAAAGTTGTCGATAACTTAACTTTTTTCTAGAAAAATTATAGATAACTTAACTTTTCTCTTGAAAAATTATAGATAACTTATCTTTTCTCTAGAAAAATTATAGATAACTTAACTTTTATCTAAAAAGATTATAGATAACTAAACTTTTCTATAGAAAAGTTATCGATAACTTAACTTTTCTATAGAAAAGTTATCGATAACATATCTATAGATATGTCGATAACTTTTCTATAGAAAAGTTATCTAAAGTTATCGATAACATAACTTTTCTATAGAAAAGTTATCGATAACATAACTTTTCTATAGAAAAGTTATCGATAACCTAATTTTTCTATAGAAAAGTTATCTGCAACTTTACTTTTCTATAGAAAAGTTATCAATAACTTTACTTTTCTATAGAAAAGTTATCAATAACTTTACTTTTCTATAGAAAAGTTATCAATAACTTTACTTTTCTATAAAAAAGTTATCGTTAACTTAACTTCTCTATAGAAAAGTCATCGATAACTTAACTTCTCTATAGAAAAGTCATATATAACTTAACTTTTCTATAGAAAAGCTATCGATAAGTTAACTTTCTAAGAAAAACTGTAGGTAATTTAACTTTTCTACAGATAAGTTATCGAAAACTTAAATTTTCTGTAAAAAATTATCGATACTTCCACTTTCTGTAGAAAAGTCGATAATTTTTACTTAGAAGATTAAAGTTTTTAATAACTTATGTATACATAAGTTATTAAAAACTTTAATGTTCTGTAGAAAAGTTATCGATAACTTAAATTTTCTATAGACTATAGACTATGCTATAAGCTGAACTACAAACTTAACTGCAGGCTATGCTGTATTTCTTCTTATAAGTTTTCCCCTTTTTATAATTCAATAAACTTTTACTATAAATTTGCTTTCTTAATACTTTAAGATTTATTAAATTTTCTTTTAAGAGATCCCCTTATATACAACCTTCAGAATAAAGCCACCCAATTGTACTAAATGTTGCGTGGGGTAGAAGGGAAAAATATTGCTCTTCTGTCCAGTTTTGTAAGCAATTGCAACAACATGCACATTAGAAAATTTTATTGTAAACCACAATGTTACAACTGCCTCGAATGTCTACATTGAACACGTATACACACACACATGCTTTAAAATACTTGCATACTAACAAAATTTTCGTAAATATCACATGCACTAGCAGAAAAACAGAAAACCAGTAAATAAGGGAAAGGAAGGATAAACTTAAAATAACGTCTCCAATTTTGCTTATGCATTAGGAACAGTGTTGTGTACGACAAAAAAAAAAACAAAAGACAAATGGTTAAAAAAGATAAATAATGAGCAAAACTCCATGTTAATAAGATGATATTAAATTTAAATTTTATTCTAATCTAAATATGAAAGAAAAGATGAATATGAAAGAAAAGATATCAGATATCTAATTTCTAAGCTTTAGAAGAAAATAGTATAAAAACATTTTCTTTGAATGTGTAATTTTTTTATTTAAATATATAGTTTTGGACAGAATTATTATATGTGAAAAATTTATAAATCAAATATTTCCTATGTTTTAATACACTGTGTTTTAATTTGGAGTAGATACTTAAGGGATTTGTTTTTGTCCTTTTTCACTGACATCAAACACACTCAACTCCTACACAAATACATTGAACACCTAGTGGACAATAACAAACATAACAAGAACAATATCAAGAAACAATAACAACAACAACTAATTTTATTTATACAGATGTAGTATGACTAATACTAGCACACATACATACAGTTGAAAGAAAACGAAAATAAACGAACAAAATGTTGATTTCGTGAGTGAATGAATGAGTTAGTGTATAAAAGTATGTGAGACTATTTTTAGGGGGCGATGATTTTAATGCATAATGAATGCGACTACAACAAATAAGGATAATTTTAACATCAATGTATAAGTATAAATGCAAGACTGTGTATGTGTATGAGTGTATGTGTAATGAATTAAAGTTTAGTGAACTCCACATAACATTCATATAGCATTCGTATTACATTTCCCATATAAATATATGTGTTTTACTGAGAAAAGTTTTGCTGAACAGAAAACTTAGTTAATGAAACTCCTTTGCTTGTAGTTCCAAGTAAATTGAGCTGGGTTTGGGGGGATATGGAGAAGGCTAGTCATTATGTGAGCACATACATTTGCAAATAAAACTGGCCTTTAATGAGTTTAAACTTCTTTATAAAATCCTCTCAGCAAATAATAAAAATAATATTAAAAAAAACCAAAATCCAGCAATAACAAAAACATATACCAAATATAGCCAGAAACAAACGGAATTATATATCACATACATAAGTAAAAGACCTTAGGTTATAAAGTTAGGTGGTAGGAGCAGGAGGAGCTAGAGGGGAAAAACTAGTAAGTAGAACGTTGATGGTTTGTAAGGTTGGGTTTTTGTGTATATTGGAGTTGCTGTTGTTTTTTTTTTTTGTTTTTTTTTTTTTTTTGCTTAAGTAGTTCAAGTAGAGAGCTGTTATAATTAATTTTGCTTATTGCATGCAAATGAGTATCTTTATGTGTGTGTGAGAACAAAAAAGTATACACGATAATGTTATGCATATTTAGTGTATACATAAGTATGTAGGTATGTAGGTGTATTAGTTTGAGTATGAGTGTTTATTAATGCATCTATGCATTTGTAGATGTTTACGTGTACGAAAAAAAACGTTAGCAGAAAAATAATGTAAGCTAGAAACAAAAATAACAACAAAAATAAAAAAATATGAGAAAACGTCATCAACAGGACATGTTACAGGACATTATAAGCCCATAACACCCACATTTTCATACACTTATAAATATTCCACTTACTTGTCCTTCCTTTTAGTTACCAAATATTCTTTGCTTCTCACGCCGTTGCCCATTAAGCCCTAAGGCGTTGAAAGACGTATGAGACGTCTCCATATGTTGCTGTTGTTTGAAGCCAACGTAAATAAATGGCTAGAACTTTTGCTTGGTCAGACATATCTACATTTACGTTTGCTTATTATTGCTGGTCAATGCATTTGGTCAAGTATGTAGGACTCTGACATGTTTAAATTATGATTGCAGACAAGGATTTTGGCCAAAGTATGTTTCATAGTCATATTCTGTATTTTTTTTTTTCTTTTTTTTCACAAAAAATAAACACTGAAGGAAATTATTGAATTTAAAATAAACAAAATTTCGAGGCGTGAGAAGTTATCTTAATTTTCAGAAAAACAAATATCGAAAACTTCAATTTTTTAAAGAACATCAATATCATTTAATATTATCGATAACTTTTTTTAAATAGAAAATTTATCGATAACTTTATTATTCCATAAAGAAAAAAACATAACGATAACAACATTCCTAAAGAAAAGTTCTCGATCGCTTTAACTTTTTATAGAAAAGTTATCGATAACTATAATTTTCTAAAGAAAAGTTATCGATAACTTTACTTTTTTACAGAGAATTTATCGAAAACTAAACTTTTTTATAGAAAAGTTATCGATAACTTAACTTCATTAAAAAAAGATCGATAATTTTATTTTCGTTATCGATAACTTAGGATTTTTACAGTTAATGATTCTGTAGAAAAGTTATCGATAATCCAACTTTTCTATAGAAAAGCTATCGATAATTTTACCTTTCTATAGGAAATCTGTCGATGACTTAACTAAACTATATAAAAGTTAGGGATAACTTAACTTTTATTTAGGAAACTTTAACTTCATATAGAAAAGTTGTCAATAACTTTACTTTTCTATAGAAATGTTATCGATGACTCGATTTTTCTAAAAAAAATTATCGATAACTTGAATTTTCGGTAAAAATGTTTGATAACTTGATTTATCTATAGAAAAGTTATCGATAACTTTTCATTTCTTTAGAGAAGGTCCCGATAACTTGGCTTTTCTATAGGAAAGTTATCGATAACTTGAATATTCTATAGAAATATTATCGATAACTTGACTAATCTATAGGAAGGTTATCGATATTTTTTATAGAAAAGTTACCGATAACTTGTATTTTCTACAGAAAATTTATCGAAAACATTGTATTTTTAATGAAAAATTATCGATAACTTTAATCTTCTATATGAATGTTATCGATAACTTGACTTTTTTATAGAAATGTTGCCGATAACTTGACTTTTCTATGGAAAAGTTGTCAATAACTTAACTTCTCTATAGAAAAGCTACCGATAAGTTAACACTTCTATAGGAAAGCTATCGGTAACTTAACTTTTCTATAGAATCTATTTACAACTTTACTATTTTATACAAAAGTTATCGACTTGACTTATCTTAAGAAATTTATCGATAATTTGACTTTCTATAGAAAAGTTATCGATAACTTAACTTTTATATAGAAAAGTTATCGGTAACTTTACTTTTCTTAAAAAAAGTTATCGATATCTTGTCGATAACTTTAATTTTTTTCAAAAATGTAGATCTTTGCAATATTTCGATATAAAAATCTATTTTAACATTTTCAAAAAATTCTTTTCTCTTCCAGTCTCCTCATCACAATGTATAACTGACATGGCGGAAGGCTGCGAAGAAACTGAGAACAACAGTAGCAATCGTAACGCCGACAACGCACCCACCATGTTGGGCACCGTTTTGCCATGTGAAGCTGCCATAACTGCCTCCCTGGGTGTATCCGGTGGTGGTGTTATGAAACGTGAATTTGTCGATGCCACTAGCGTCTTGGGTGCTCATCTTACAGCCAGTGTCAGTCTAGCCAGTCCCACCCACTCAATGGCCTCACCCTCAATCACAACCACCACAACGGGATCAAATCACCTACCAACGTCTACCACCAGTCAGAGACTTACGCCAACACCTAATAAAGCGAATAGCGGCGCATTGGGTCCTCTAGTTTGCTCTACCACTTCTCTTCTTTCCTCCTCGTCATCATCATCGTCCTCATCCTCTTCGTCATCGTCGAATTTCTCATCTTCTTCATCGACTTCATTGAATTCATCGACAACGGCTTCATCATCAACTACAGCGGCCATAGCAAATAATTCCAATACAAATAAATCGCCTTCATCATCACCTTATTCCAGTGTTGCCATTGCCTCGTTAAGTGGTATTTCGCCACATTCTCCCGGCCGAGCCACACCGGGTCACAATAGTAATGGCAGTTGTGGTGTGGCGTCCTCTAATGTTACGACAACGACAGCAACTGCAACTTTACCTGCGGCAGCAGAAACAGCAATACCAACTCCAATAGTAACAGCCAATAACTGTGCTTCACCCACACATGTAGCCGTGGCATTAAATATTAAAACTGAAGCGGTAAGTGTCAAAATACTATTTAAATTAAATTTTGAAGAAAAGCTAATTTAACCAGAGAAATTTTTATGCAAAGTTAATATTGAATATGGAAAATTATTAAATTTAGTCATATTTTGAAAAAAGTTTTTATTATTAATTTATGTTATGAAGCAAAATATTACTAATACCAAATTGGTTGCATAGTTTGAACTCTATTGTTTTATTTGGTTTTATAGTCACGCTTTAAACCGTTTTACAAATCGCTTTTATATTCTTTTAATTTAATCATTTAATGTCATCAGTTATAGCTTTAACAAGTCAACTGTCGTTCTACTATTTACTAACTTATTTTACTTACTACAACGACTACTACGACAACAACTTCAACTACTTCTGGCTGCCACTATTGTATAAAAACCAACTGACGGATTCCGTGACATCACTTTGAAATAACAGACTAACAAAAAATATAAAAAGTCGTAAAAAATATTTTAGCTTAGAGACAATAGATATTGGGGGTAATAACAAATATTGGGACTTAATATTTCAGTTACCATTACAGCAACAAAATATTAAAAAAAATTTCAAAAATAGACTATATTTTAGACTAAAATGTAGACTTTAGAGAAGAATGAGGGCTAGAGTATGGACATGGATATAGAATATGCTATCGATTAGGCTATCGACTAAGTCATATAAGGATATCGTTAGATTATAGACTATATAGACTGGAATATAGAATAGACTAAAGACTAGACTATGAACTAGACTACAAATTAGATTATAGAATAGGAAATCGACTAGGCTATAGACTAGGCCGTATTTTGGACTCTAGATTAGTCCATATGATAGACTGTAGACTGAGCAATAAACTGGTCTATAAATTAAATTGTATATTAGATTTTAGATTAAACTATAGACTAGACGAAACTATATGATAGATTATAGACGAGATTATAATCTAGGCTATCGACTAAGCTATAGACTAGGACATAGAATGGACTATAGAATGTACTTTTTACAGAAAAAGACATTTTCTTACCCCTAATACTTTTCGCTGACATTTTACGAAAGTTAAAAAAAAAGTAAAATATAGGAGGGAGCTTAACGATTTCTAAAGTAAATTTGGTGATATACTCTTTTTTTTTTTTGTTCTTGTTATATCTGCTGTTTCATTTCGTTGTTTATAGCCAAAGATTAGCTAAGGGTATTAAGATATTTAAGATATGTTGTCTACGGTTGACAGTTAGATGGAAAACGAAACCATGGTTAAGGTAATGTGTCACTACATTCGGCTGACATTTTATTGTTGGTTAAGTTTTTTCCCCTTTTTGTCTTACTAAGTAGATGATGATCAACTGATAAACTTGACATTGAGATGGTTAAAGAAGTTATTTTGTTTTGTGATAGTTTTGAATGATTGAAATAGATATTTAAATTTATTTCTAGTAAAGAAGTAAATAAAAGCAACATGTTGCTAGAATGAATAATAAAATGTTACAAAACCTTTATTAAAATATTTAGTTGTATATTTAAAAAAAATCAAATTTGTTAATATTTTATAAATTAATTGTTAATTTGGAATTAAGTAATTTTACTTGATCATACTAACGTTTTATCGAACTTTAAAAAATATGAATTTTTAACTCAAACTTGTTAAATGATTAGATATTAATATTAAAATATTGCTTGCAACATATTGCTGGTTATATATATTAATATATGTTCATTTTAAAACTTTGAAGTTTTGAAAATTATTTGTAAATTTGAAATAAAATAATTTTAGTTAATTTTTTTTTTTTAACATGTTTAGCAACATGTTGATGAAATCTATATTTGCCTATATTTTAATTTTTATCCGCTCCTTTTAAGCTACTTATAACTTTCTTAACATGATTGAAATATGCTATTATTTTCCCTATTTGTATCTTTAGTTAACATAATTTGCCATTTAAATAATAAATAACAAAAATCTATAATTTAACATAAATCATGTCAAAAGCATTTCAATTCTATAGACAATGTTGCATAATTACCGTAGCACATTTTGAGTTGCAGTTTGTTGTTTGGTTCTAGGTAATTTATTACAAAATCTTTGTAATTATAATGTATATTTAATTAACAGCAACAACAATAACGAACAAAAATACACACATATTACAATAATACTTACTTATAAATTATTGAAAAAGCTCAACAAAACAATAAAAACTAATGCCAGGCAAATTATTAATGTTATTATTAGAATTGTTGTTGATGTCGTTGTTGTTGTTGCAAATAATAAATGAACATTTAATTAAAATAATTATATTACAAATAAAAAATTACGAAGTTAAAAAAATAAACAAACATGTTTATAAGTTTCTTTAACCAATATCTATGTTTATATACATACATATGGAAAAACATAAATTATCCATTTGTTATGAAAATTTCAACAATTAAAAGTTGCAGAGTTGCAAAAAGACATATGTGTATTTTTTCTCAGTTGTTGAGTTAAGTTATGGTCTAAAATATTTTAAACCCATAATCAAGGGCATTACTCTTTGCTAAGCCAATCTTATATGTATTCCATATAAATGTGGCCAACTGCCTTAGTATTTAAACACGCCTCTTTTTCTTTATTCAATAATTTTCTATTACCTTATGTTTCCCCCTTTGGGTTTTTTTTTTTTTTTTTTTTTTGTTTCTTATTTAAGAATTTAATTGCCCACAAAGTATTTTTGCAGTTCTTTTAAAATTGTATCATTTTATTTATAAAGTTGTGTGTGTTTTGTTTGTATGATATTAATGATTTGTTGCTATAATAGTTGGAAAATTAGTTAACTTAAATATATCATTTTCTAGTGACTGTTGAGCGCTTTTTATTTGTAGAATATTTATGTTATATATTTTTTGCCATTAGAAACAAATATAACCCAAATATTTCTATACTCATTTATTTTTTATTTTTTCATAAAGTGTTTGAGTATATTTAACAAAAGTTTCGGTATTTTGACACAGTCATAAATTTAAAATAAAAAGAAAAAAATGATATGACAATTAAGAGTTTGTTAAAAGATCTGAGGGAAAAATGAAAAATAAATATTTATTAAGATCTTTTTTAACTCTTTTAAAGTAAAATAAGAAAAATGAAAAAAAATTCAGTAGCAAGAAAATTAAGCTAGAAATAATAATGTTGCCAAGGCTATCACCTTACTGATTAACAAATTAAATGGTTAAATAATATCACTCGTATGTTGGTTAGTTTGGAAATGTTTATTTCGTTTAATGAAAATCTCATAATTTACGTAAAAAAATAAAAAAAACATTATTTATATTTTTATTTAAAAATATAAGAAATATTCTGTGTTTAGGAACATGTTGCTAATATAAAAAACATTTGCTTTATTTAAAATCATAAAACAAGTCACAATAATTATAATTTTATTTTATATTATTCTATAATATTTCACAAATTTGTTCAAGAATATGTTGCTAAAACTTGAAAATTTTCTTTTACTTAATGTATATTTTTGCCTTCGGTTTTGTAAGTACTTTATTCATTACTAAAAAAAAAAAATTAATTATTAATTTATATCTAGCAACATGTTGATGATTTAAAATCAACTGCAAATTAAGATATTATAAATTATATTATTCGTATTTGTGCTAATTAAATGCAAAAAGTGTAATGTTTGAAAACATTTAGATATTTTACTTAAAACATTTTTAGTGTTTTACAGTAATATGTGAAATGTTGCAGTGCTTGATACCATTGTGATAGTTTTTTTTTAATATTATAGAGCAGTATTTATGGAACTTTGAAACTTTTGGAAGATCTACGTATTTTATTAGTAATTTTAACATATTTCAATAATATTTGAATTTATATTTTTTGAAGCAGATAACTTAGAGACAACTAAGTGAGGTTGTATACATCTGTTATTAAGAAATATGTAGCTAAAGATCCTTTATTAAAGACAACATACTTCAGCAACATTTTGAGAGAAACGTGTTTGAAAGATGTCTTAAATATTACTTGATATTATGAGCAACTTTCTAATGGACTTTTTGTACTAAATTTTTTAAAATAAATTTAAATATTCATCAAATATATTACTGGCAATAATTGAGAGAAAATGTATCTTAACAAAAAAAAGTTTATTTTATATTCCTGGCAAAACATAATTTAACAAATCTTTAACTAATTAATTTTATTAATTTAATTAATTTTATTTCATTTAGAAACTTGCTTGAAGTTGTTGTATTAATATTCTATGTTGCTAGCAATATGTTTCAGCAATATCTTGGTCCTACTTTAAATTTTTTGTTAAGATGATGTTATAATATTTCAAACAATTTGCTATAAAAATATTTCATTGAAAGTAGTTTTATGTTTAAACGACATTTAAACTCAATTTGTTTAGCTACATCTTTATGCAATTTTTTAACAACATGTGACAGGAACCAGTTTTGTCGAATCTTCAATGTCTCTGGAACTTGTTTAGAGACATGTTTTCGATTGTTCTTAAATATGTTTATGGTACTCGTTTAAAAATTGTAACTTCCTATCCCACGATGTCAAATGAAAAATTCATTTCGACAATTTATATAGAAAACAACAAATAAATTTCTAATTTTATTCTTGTTTCCCAAACATTTTTTCGAACGAATTTTTCATTCGACATCGTTGGCCATAAATATTTGTTACAATTCTTTATCAATATTTTTATGAGACTTTTTATGCAACATATTAATGGACTTTTTATCAATGTGTTTCTAGAACTTATTTAATCAGATGTTTTTTGCAAATTCTTAAGAACCATGTCTGAAATTCATGTTAAGCAACATGTTTTAGAATTTTCCCTTCTATGTGTTTCTCCTACTGGTTTGGCAATATGCTATTTTAAAGCCACATGTTTCATAATAATCGCTGGTAACAAGTTTAAGAATATTTTTAACGTGTTGCAATAAATTTTAAAAAATGTTTCAAAAACTTGTTTGGTAAAGTTTTTCCGGAAGTTGTTTAGCATAATATTATTATTGCCACAAGTGTCAACATGTTGCCAATATGTTTATTCAAAATTATTAAAAATGTGTTTTTTTAAAAACGTTTCTTAGCATGGAAATTCTTTTGCAATATGTTTATGAGACTTTTTAAGAAACATATTAATGGAAACATATCAATTTGTATCTAAAACCTATTTACTAAGATAGTTTTGCAATTTCTCTAAAATTTGTCGTTGCAATTTGTTTCGTTAAATGTCTCTGACAGTTTTAGGAAAAAAATGTTATGTAACTGGTGCATGCTAAGCAACATGTCTAAGAACTGTTTGTGTGACTTGTTTCTCCAACTAGTTTAGCAACATATTATTTTAATCTTTATGTTTCATAATAATATTTAAGTGTATTATTGACAACGTGTTTCAATAAATTTTTAGAAACTTGTTTGGCAAAGTATTTCCAAATGTTGTTTAGTATAACATTTCAGCTACTGTTATTACAATATGTATCTGCAACTTGCCTAGTAATACAGCACGGTAATTTTCTTAGCATATTTCAACAACATATTTATCAATATTTTCCCTCAGCATGTTTAACATAATGTATCTAAAGAATATCTTTCAACATGTTAAACCAGATATTGAGTAACAATTTATATTTAAATGCTACATGTTTCATGAAACTCTATGAAATACAAAACATGTCCATAATTGCATAATTGCTTTTAAAAATGTTGCTTGTATTCTTCAGTTTTTTTAGCAACTAGTTTGTCAACATGTTTACCCGGTATTTTTATAAAATACTTTAACTACACTCTTAATCAATATGTTTCTGCGGCAAGTTGACGAAACCTTTTATATTTTTTGTTCTATTATGTTTCAGCAAAAGTTTCCTGATCGGGCAACATGCTATATCAACAAAACAACTTTAACAAGTATTTAGGATTACAATATGGTTAAGTCACATGTATCTAATTAAGATTACTATAAATTTTTTGGAACCGACATGTTTCAGCAACATTTATCAGTAATTCAATATTTTTCAGGAAAGTACAGTATCCGAAAAAAAAAATAAATAAAATTATTTTTGCAACGTTAAAAGAAAAAAAGTTATTCTGATTGACCAGGATTCTAGCACAAAATGTGCACTCTCTTTTACTAATATTTTCTATCAACATTTTCTAATTTCATGTGGCAATTATTCATGGCTTCTTTGTGCGTTTATTTTATTTTTTGAACTAAAAACCAGTTTCATGATGATTAATTATAATGTGTGTGTATGTGTAAGTATGTGTATTATTAATTTTTCGCACTTTGAACAATTTGTGCAACTATGACTACCTAACAAATGTTTTTAACAAATAAGCAGCCTTAGAAAACATTAAATAACCTTCAATTAGAAGTCCACAAAACCCCCCAAACCTGGCTGCCACATACTATCGCCAAAAAATAAGACAGTTAACAAAAAATAAATAAAATTAATGGTATTAATTGCAAATTAATAAAAAAAATAAAATTTTTCTCTTGTCCCCCCTTTTATAATATAGTATATAAGTGGTTGCAAGAGTTCACCCACTATCAAGCCAAAGCCAAAAGAAACATTTTCATTTATTAGTTTTTAACGATAAAGGCTTAATTCTGCCTGGCATAAAACCAGTCTTGGAATATTTTTTTCTAGTTGTTGTTATTATTGTAGTTTAAAAGAATAAAACAGCAACAAACTTCAAACCAAAATAATTGTAAAGTTGACTTTGGCTACACAATATGGGCCAACACATTAATGTGTTTTTTTTTTTTATATTTGTGGAGTTGAGTATTATGTTGGCTCTTTGCAACAATTGCCTGTTGCATGCAGTATTTTGTTTATTTGCCAAGTTTTTTTTTATTTTCTTCTCCAGCTATACCAAAATGTCCGTCCATCTGTCTGTCTGTCTAAACGTCCGTCTGCCTGTGTATATTTTTTTCTCTTTTAGCTGTAAACGCGTTTAAATCCTGTTGCTTGCATTTTAGTTTTATTTATTTTTTCTGTTGCTTACGATGATGAATGTTATAAAAATTTCAAAGTTGGAGTTGGAGTTTATCGTTGTTGTGATTTGGCTGTTGTTGCTGTTGTATTCGTTTGTTTATTTGTTTCCATCTTGTTAATGTTTAGTTGATTTTGAAAGGCCATTTGTCCTTATTAAAACGTTTTTTTATTATTTTTTTAGATTTTATTGTAATTAGTTTTATGTGTTTCTTTATAATATTTTTATTTTTTGTTTTTTTAATTTTGTATTCGCAATGAAGTAAGTGACTCGTTTTGGTTAGTTTTTCGCTTTTGTGGCAAACAAAGTGAGTGATATTTATATGAATTTCATTTAATTTGGTAGATTGCTTTTGAATACACTTACTATATGTATATTTTAATAGCAGCTGGTTATGCTAGTTTTTTTTATTTGACCGGCATTCGCCGCATGATAAGTTTTTGTTGTAATTATGTAGCATTTTTTTTTTTTTTTTTTTGATGTTGTTGTTATTATTGCAATTGGTTATTATGATGCATACATATGAGCACATTATTGCAAATGACTTTTAATATTAAATTTTTAACTATACTATAATATAAATACATGTGGCACAAAAAGAAAAAAGAGTTATAATGCTGGTATCAGGGGCATTAGTCATTTAACAAATGGAAATAATATAAATAATTCCCAACTTATGATAAATTAGTAAGAAATGTTTAAGGAAAAAAAAAACATTTAAAAGAATAAGTTATTATATGAGTTTTACAGCAAAAAATCTGCTGGCAACATTTTTATGGTATTTTTCTTTTTACATTAAAAAATAAATATAAGTTTAGTGAAATGATCTAAATATCTACAGCATAAAAAGCAGCAACATATTGCAGTGATACTAAAAGGATTTTTAATAATGTATTTTTAAGGTGGCAAAATATTCATTTAGCAAAAAAAAATGCTAGCAAAATTTCAGGTATCTAACATTATGCAGCTCATATTTAGATTTTGTGAAAAAATAATTATAATTATATATTCTAAAAATATGTTGAAAATGTGAATATAATTTCAAAGCCAACTGTAGTAATGTTTATGCTGCTAATAACTCCAAAAAAAATTTTGAAATCATAATCATTTTAAATTATTAACAACTTTTGGTTTTCAATTTTATTTGCTACATTATCTGATGTCAGCAACATGTTGTCATATATGAATTTTTTTAATAAATAGAAAAAAAATTAAAAAAAACACAAATTTTTAAAGAAAATAATATTTGATGAGAATACAACTTTTTATAACGATAACATATTGATTCAAAAAAAAAAAAAAAAAAATATTTCAAAATAAATTTAATTTTGTTAACAAAAGTAATATTACAAATGAGACAGCAATTTTTTTTATAAAAACCACATGTTGCTGTGATGTTGCTTAAAACTATATTATTATTTTTAATAAAAATAAATTTATATTATTACCATTTTAACAATTGTTGCTTTACTATTTCATATGTTTGTATTTTTATGTCACAACATGTTGCTAAACATTTGCTTTTTGAATAATTATTGAAAAGACCAATTTAAAAAAAAAAAATATATTGAAATTGAGAACATCTTTGTATAACAGCAACGTGTAGCTATAATGTTTCTTAGTATTGTTTTATTATAATTATATATATATATTTTTTTTACAAAAATGTTAAAAATATTAACATTTAAAAAACTAAATCTTTCCAAATTTTGTGTGCAATATTTTATAAAGCCAGCAACATGTTACTACATATTAACTGTTTAAATATTTAATAAAATATTTATCAAAAGAATAAAAGATACAAATTTTTTAATACAGAAAATATTGGTAATTTGACGACAATATTTGTTTCGTAACAGAAACATGTTGCTATGATGCTTCTTTAAATTTTATATTTTTTATTTTTATTGTTTTTTTACAAAAATAAATTCACAGTATTAAAATTTTCACAGTTGTTGCTTTGAAATTTATTTTGCAGCATTTTCTGATATCAACAATTTGTTAACTATTAACAAAATAAACAAAGATGAATGTGAATCTATTAACAAATAAAATATTGAAAAATTTGTTTCAATCAGTAACATGTTACTATGATGTTACCTAACAATTCGTTGCTCCTTTGGAAAAAGATAGAATTAAAATAAACTAAACTTACTAAAAATTCATTGTTTATTGCTTTCTGGTTGCCTCCGTATTTATCTGTAGTCAGCAACATGTTGCGAAACATTACCTTTTCGAATTACTAATAAAAATTTACCAAAAAAAAGTAGGAAAACTGAGATTTCTTATTCAAGATAATACCTAAACGAGCCCGCAACACTATTCTTAATCCAACAACATGTTGGTGTGATGTTTTATTTTAAATGTCATAAATTAAAGGAATTATAATTAAAATAAATTAACGTCGTTAGAATTTAATTAACTATTGTTTTAAATTTTGTCTGCAACATTTTTGAAGTCAACAACATGTTAGCTTTTTAATAATTAATATTTTAAAAAATATTTTGTTTTCAAAAATAATATTAAAATTTAATATGCTAATTTTTTCAAATATCTGCCACATGTTGCTATGATGTTTTTATTTGGTACCTAGAATTTTTTCAATATTTTGTAAATTTTTCAGAATAATTAGAGCAAGAATAAAATTCGCCAAACAGATAAGTAAAACAATGTGCTGGTAACATGTTTACCTTTTATAAAATTGTCTGCTTTACCTTTTTTTAATTTCATGAATTGCTGTATATGTTGCGTATAAAATGATTACTGTTTACTGAAATTGTTTTGGATTTATGGAAAAAGATTTTCAAAATTTAAATTATATAAGGTACGAGCACCAAATTTTGTAGACCTTTATATTTAATTTATGTTAATCGATATAAATGTAACAGTCAACCAAATAAATAAATATATATATATATATATATATATATATATATATACTGCTTTTTAGCCCGTTGTCTAATATATCAAAGCTGTTTGAGAAGCTATTAATGAAAAAGTTGAAACCAATAGTGAATCGTTTCGATTGTATTCCAACACATCAATTTGGTTTTAGAGAAAAACATAGCACCATAGAACAAACGCACAGTCTTAAAAATATTATATCTAAGACATTTGGAGAAAATAAATATTATTCTGCTGTCTTCATTGACGTTTCTCAAGCCTTCGATAAAGTTTTTATTATTATTTAAAATTAAACAATATTTACCCACAAATACGCATAAGCTGCTGGAAAGCTATTTAAATCATTGAAAGTTTGTTCTTCAAAAGGGACACTTTATAAGCTCACCACAGTCCATTGAAGCTTTTGTACCCCAAGTCAGATTACTGGCTCCCTTTTTCTGATATGCCAACTAATAGTCGAACCCATATATCAACATTTGCATATTACACAGCTATTCTAGGCGTTCATGCAAACCCCCAAGAGGCATCTAAACTCTTGCAAGATCATATACTCTATCTAGAAAAATGGTTGAAGCAATAGAAAATACAAGTGAATAAATGCGGAGAGATTCGTGCCCCCAATCCTGATAAATAATCAGATTATACCCCAAAAAACGGAAGTAAAATATCTTGATATGCATCTAGATCGATGGCTTACGTGAAAATCACGTATAGATACAAAATTAACCCAAATTAAGCTAAAATCACTTCAAATTAACTGCCTTCTTGGTAAAAATTCAAAATTAACTTTAGACTGCAAACTGTTGACCTATAACTCAATTATAAAGCCAATATGGTGCTATGGTAACTATGTGGCAAGTCCTCAGCTTCAAATGTTGAAAAAATTCAAAGATTCAAAAATAATATACTATAAATGATAACTGCAGTTCCCTGGTATGTGAAAAATGAAAACATTCACAAGGACCTTAATGTTTCTCTTGTCAAAGATGAAATAAGAAAACACGCAGAATCGTATTTGAGGAAGCTTGAAATACACTCTAACCCACTTGCTCGAAACATAATGAGAAGCGATGGCTATAACCATTTAGGAAGAAGTAACACAATAGACCTCTTCCTCAGCTAAACCTTTTGATTACATATAGTTCTTCGTCCGGCAATGGTTGGACTTAATATAAATAATTATTGTTAGTTCACTTAATTTTTTGAAGGTTCAATAAATAAATTTAGATGAAAAAAAAAAACATTTTTAATGCAACAACTCGTAGTCATATTATTAGTTTCATATTTTCTCCAATATTTTATAAATTTTAAGTTTTCTATATTAAATTCAATTATTTCTTAAATATAATTGTTAATCATTAATCCATGATTTATGTAATTATTATTTATTTAATTTATAACCTTATTAATATGCCAAATGTTGCCTGCAAAACCTATAAACATTTATTAAAACAATTTCCTAAAGCTCCCCCTTCCTTCAAGCCGTTCTAAATTAATTTACTCATTAAAAAAAAAAATATATAACATAAAAAAACCTCAAAACCTCTAACTCTCTCAACCAATCGATTTGCAATTTTAATTTGTAGCAAATATTAAAAAAATAAAACTAAAATAAAAAAGAAAAAATTATATATGAATGCCAAACAGCATTTAATTGTATGAAATGTAATAAACAAAAAAAAAAAAAAATAAAAAATAAAATTATCAAGACACACCCACTTTTTGTTTGCCACAATGAAAATTTTACCAGAATCATACATATACAGAAAAACATCAGCAATAAGAAATCATAATAATAAAAAATAACAATAAAGAACATTTGCAAAATTTTTTTACTAAAAACAACAACAAACACCATAAATAAATGAATTAGCGCCTCAGGGCTTAATAACAAAAGAAACAGCATACAACAAGAATATTTATTAAAAAGTTAAAGGAAATGCTTTTTTGCAGCTTTTTCAGTTTTATTTTCTTTTTTTTTTTTTTTTATCAACATCATGATGTTGCTGATGCATAAGTTTATTATTAATATTAAATGTTTTTTGTTGTTTTTAATTTTTTTTTTTTTGTAAGTTTAAATACAGCAACAGGAATTAATGATTAAAGAAGGTATTGCTTTCTGAAATAGTTAAAACAAAAAGTGGTTAGTGATTTGTATCGATATGAAGAAATCTTTATGAATAAAATGAGCGATTTTTTCAAAAAAAAAAAAAAAAAAAAAAGAAAAAAAATATTTAAAGATGTTTGTTAAAGATATGTATAGAATAATGAAGAAAATAAAATTTTATATTTTTAGCTTTTCAATCAAACTTCTTTTTATAAAAATTTTGTTTACCAACATGACGCTGGATATAATAAGCAAATTAAAATTTTAAATAAATCCATCGTTATATAAATTATTAATGTTCTAGCGAAATGTTGCTGAGGCATTTTGTTCGAAATTTGACTAAAATCTTATCCGTGTTATTTGTTATTACAAGAAATTGATCAAAAAAAAAAAAAAAAAAAATATTAAAATAACCAGTTTTAAATTTATATGTTCTATCAATATCTTACTGGAAAAAACATAACAAAACTAAAATTGAATAAGTAAGACCAACTGTAATTTATTTATTTATTTATATTTTTTCTGTATTATAGCAATATGATTAAAAATTATCGTATATAAATATGATAAAAAAAAAAAATGCTAAAAAGTTTGAACATTTAAGCAACATGTTGCTAGGACTCAGATTTCTAAATTTTTGGGAAATTTTCTTGATGGTATATTATAACTTTTTCTTCATTTCATACCCTAGCAACATGTTGCCATACAAATTCTTTAAAAACTTATATAAAATGTTGAGCTTACATTGGAGTTTTTGTTTTAATGTGAACTTGTTAATAATAAGTAATAATTTAAGTAGTAATTGAACATCTTTGATTCGTTATTTGAAAACTAACTTTAATTCGTACTAAATAACTACGACAAAAAATCATGCTATACACAGTAAGCATTTTTTTAATGGCAAACATTTATTTCAACATGTTCCTAAACTGTTGTATTAAAAAAATTTTTCCTCCTTAAAAAAAATTATTTAATTTTTATTATATGAGCATTAACAACATGTTTCACATTTATTTTAAAGAAAATTCTGGTGTTTGGAAAGCAAATCTTACTAATACATTTCCAAAAATTTATACAACAGTAATGTTGCTTTCAAAAAATATCTTCACAACATGTTGGGTAGCAAAAACTGAATCCGCAACATGTAGCGGTTTTAGTTTGCTTTAGAAAAGTCGAATAAAGCATAACATAAAATTTTCGCAATAAATCTTACTGTCTTTAATTTTATATGTCTTTCTTCATTAAAAATTTTTCTAGGGACATGTCATATTCAATAGCAGATAAAATTTTTGAAATCCGCCAGTTTTTACGTATGCAGATGGCAGTAAAAAAAAAATTAAAAAATAATGTAAAAATAAAATTTGATTTTCTTTTTTTATTTTTTATTTTATCTTTCTTTTTTTAACTTACTAGAAATTGTTGATTGGGTAAATTTAGACAAAAGTATTATATATCAGGTTGATAAAAAAGCTTAACAAAGGCCTACGGAATGAGATGAAACTTAGTTCAGATAAAGAAAAAGTCACAAGAAAGAATTTCAATCCCAAATATTAAAAAAGCACGTAAGAGCTATGCCAAATGGGTTTGATCACGAAATGACATGTTGTATTTATTTCTTCAAAATCAGATGTGACCCATGTCAACGTTATGCCTAAGCTTTAGTCAATCAAAGCTAAACAAATTTTAAATAACAAAGCTGAAAGGAAACTCTTAGGCAAAGAATGATCAGAGCTCATTAAGAAAAAAAAACACATGTTATTGCTAACTTTTCTTAGGTTCTAAGGTACAAGTTTTGTATATCAAATAATCGAGAAATTAGTTCTGAACAGTATCGAACTAAAAGCAATAACAATTTATAAAATTGTCGTGTGACAAGTTTACTCAAAATGCGACAAATGCATGGCTTTTATCTTTATTTCTTGAACATCGTAAACTATATATCCTGTGAATTTAAAATGCTTTAAAATGGCATCGATTTATGCATATTTTGTTGAAAATGCATGGTTTTGCATATTTTGCCATAAATGCATATTTTTGTATAATATTTAGTGCAATTTCTATTTAAATTTTTTTTTTTTGTGTAGAAAAAAATAACGTTGTGGAGTTTTGATTAGACGACTTAAGAATATATTTAAAAATTTTCAAAAGAGCTAAAAAATGTTTTAAAATATTAAAAATTAATATGTTGTAAGCTATTTCTACAAAAATAACAATCACAGAAGGACGTCGATTATGGTAAAAGATGAGTCATCAGAAGGTTCCATATTTATTTTGTATTAAGATGTGAGGTATTGTCCTAAAATATTCGATAAAAAAAATATCACTGAAAAAAAGTTTTTGGTATATCAGCCTTTGGATAGCCTAAAACATGGAGATGAATACAAACTTTCCGGGTCAAATTTCCATTGAAGGTAGAACAAGTTCGTTTAATATCGAGTTATGTATATGAAACATTTGTTTTTGATGTCATACGTTTTCGTAAACATCGAGAATTAATTAATTCTTTTTAAAGAAGCTACCAATGAGATTACTCTGTCTGGGAGCACAATAAGCTGTATAGAGCTACCCTTAATATCATTTTAGAAAAATCAATCTAACATTAAGACAACAGCCATCGAAACAAGTGTTGTCAATAGAGTTGTTACAATTTTAGATTCAAACGAAGAAATAATAAAATCTTTCCACATCCATCACATCTGTTGATATCGAACGGTAATTTTCTATATACAAAAGCTGTCTAAGATCTTTACTGCATATTTATTTTTAATTTAATAATGTACTGAATTAAAAATTTGTTTTTTTTTTTTTTTGTAATAAAAGTTAAGAAATAAATGCATATATATATATATATATATTTTTTTGTTTGCAGGGCATATTTTATTTATTTTTATTGTATATTTTTAAACACACTTTTTAAATGCATGAACTACCTGTCCCTGATCATAACAAATAGTGTCGTAAAAAGACTTGGATGACACTCGTGTTATGTAATAGTGTTTTGGAGATTTTCTGGCCAGATGTAGAATTTTATCGTTACAGTAGAAGCACCTAGAATTGGGAATGTCATTTTACCCCTACAGAGTATTACTTACTCAAAATTGTGGCAATTGTAAAGGAATTGGATCCAAGTCGAAGGCGAATTTATTTAGGTTAGAGAGATACCGCAAAAAATTTGGTAAAATTATTTAATTTTTTTCAAAAAAGGGAAAACAATCTAGTTAGAAACTAATTTTTATATCAGAAAAATTTGGAGAAGAAATGCTATAAGTAGTTGAAATAATTTTAATCTCAAATTAAAAAAAAAAACATGCTTTTATTAAAAAACATGCTATATTTTATTTGAATTCACACCTTAATTTATGTAAAAAATTTTTAAAAAATTTCTTAACTAAAAATGTTGCTTTCCAAAAAAATTTGTTTGGCAAAGCAATTTTGTCATCAAAGAATTTAAAAAAAATCTTGGCAACATGTTTAACAAAACACCTACTTAAAAAAATGTTAAAGATAATTGAAGATACAAAATATTATTTTCTTCATTATTCTATAAATACTATAAATATCTATATCAAACATTTTTAAGTTTTGTTTATTATTATTTTATGATTTTCAAATTTAAGGTTTAAAGTTTCAAATATTCAGTTAATATAAATATTAGTTGCAAAAAATTCTTGTCAACATATTGAGATACACAAAACATGTCAACAGAATACAAAGTCCATAAGAATTCTTTACGTATTTTGTAATTTTTTCAAAAATATATTAAACATTTTTAGCAAATCTGACTAACACTTTATCTTAGAAGATGCTTCAAAATTCTCTTAGTAATATGTGAGGAAAATTTTTTCTAACAAAATTAGTTTTTAATTAAAAACTTGATTTTTTTTTGTCGTGATCTAAAAATTTTATTAAAAAAAAAATTATAATCAACAAATTTCTTAGCAACAAGTTGAAAATTTTCTTTTAATTTTCCAACCATTAAAAAATGTATGGTATTTAATCTAATGTGACAAATTTATTAAAAACTAATTACCATAAAAATTGTTTTCAAAAATTACTAGGCAACATTATTGTAAAATATCATTTTTTACTCAAAATTCATTACTGGAAATCTATTTTAAAAGCTTGGAACTTTTTTATACTACTAGAAATTTATTTATGACTTTTTAACAATGCATCTGCAAAAACTTTTGAATATACAAATTCATTACAAAAATTTCTTGGCAACATGTTGAGATACACAAATGTTTGCCTAAAAAAATTATATTGATATGTTGCTTATAAAAATGTGTTAAATTCTCATTATTCTTTTTAAATTACCAATTTATAGAAAATGTATTTATATACAAACAATAATTAAAATACCTTAGCAACATGTTGCAGTTCATATGATTCGACTTAGCAACTTATGTCTTTGTTTATTCACACAATATGAACTATTAAACTAATTTTTTAATGTCTTTTCTGAAGAGGTTTTTTTAATAATGTAATTCCTTTCATTAGATTGAGATTCAGCAACATGTTTCAGCCTTTTTAACCTCAAGAATATATAACCATAGTTGTTTTTAGTTCTATGCTTTCTATTTTTTCTCCTTGTAATTAAATACTATCATTTCTATTAATTATTCATTACAATTAATGACTCAATTTATTAGCTTAATAATACCAACTACTGTCATATCCTTGCTTTACCTTTAACTACTCCCTTTGGGAAATGTAATTAGCTGTTTTATATATGTTTAGTTACATTTAGCTATTAATTATTAATTTATTTACTACATTATTTAATAATCATAAAATAAGAGAAAAATAAATTAATATTTTTTATTATTGTAGTTTTAATTATTTTATTATTTTTTTTTTTCAATTCAAATATACTTTTAAATACAATTTGTTGAAATATTAAGAAGGGGTTTGAGTAGTGTTACATTTTTTATTGATTAATTGCACGCAATTATGTAATTATCTACACCCCCTTTTTGTTAGCTAGAAAAAACAAAGAGAGAATTTAAAGATATATGTATGTATTTATGTGGCATTACACTGTAATCATAATAATAATAACTTATTCTTAACGTCTGTCAACTAATTTTTGCCATTAGAAAATGTATTTTTAATTGTAGCGGAAATAAATGAAAAAGTGTAGTAACTGAGTGAATGACTGACCAAATTGCCTGGCAACCAAAAGACCACCTAGTAAAATAATTAATGGAAAAAGGGATGAAGAAACAATATTATTACTTATAGTGTTTGGCAGAATTAGATAAAACATAGAATGTAAAATAATTAAAAAATGTAAATATTAAAACAATATTATTAAAATACTGACAAGCTTTTTTAATAAAAGTTACACATAAAAGACCCTAAATCGTTTTACTTGTTTACCTGTGTTTTTTTAATTTAATGTTTGATTAATTTATGTGTTTTTAATTTTCTCTTTTATTTTTTTGGCTTAAAAAAGAAAATTTATTTAAAATGTCGATAATTTTAGCTTGCGGCTATTTCTTCCCCTCGTTGGTTGTTTGGCAGTCTTACAGCTTTTTAAGTTATATTTTGCAGCCAAATAACATGAAATTGGCCATTAATTTCTTCACTTTTACTCAAAATATTATAATGATAAATAAAACAATATGACAACACTCAATTAAGCAGCTGTTAGTTGAACTCGAAAATACGTTTTCTTTTTTTCGTTTCAAAATATTCAAAGTCTGTAATTAAATATAATTAAAAACAAAAAAATATAATTCGCCATCAACATTTAATGTTTTTAAGTATTAATAACTTTACAAAAGGAAATTGCAAATTTTTATTAAAAAAAAAAATAATAATAATAATAAAATAATAGTATATGACTGACTTAAACCAGTAAATGGTAAAAATATCATAATTAGAGCCATGTAAATGAAAATTAATTGAAACATGCAACACGAACAATTAATGAAATTTATTTTTCAGGGAAAATTATTAAAAATATGTAAAACGAAAACTTTCTTAATAAAAAAAAATAAATACTTTGCAAATATGTGTTAAGATAATTTTGGGAAAGCTCTCTTTTTGATTTTTCCTTTTTTTTTTTTTAAATTTCTAAAGCAAACTTTAAATTTTGTATTATCAATGCTTTAAAAACAAGCTTTAAATAATGTAATTCTTCACAAAAGTCATGATAATAAATAAGGGTCATTAAAACTTGATCTCGTTTGACCTCTAATTTCGTATCCCATTTTTGATGAGACAAATCTTTTTAAAACTTTATTTTCATAAAAGCTCTACATTAAAAAATGCGAATGATATTTTTTCAAAATTTGTTTTAAAAATATATTTTTTTCTTTGTAATAAAATTAAGCTAAAGATTTCCATTCTTTTGTATAATAAGCTTAATTTTAGTAAAAAAAAAAAAATAAATTCTTCTATATACTATGTATGAAAGCTGTATTTTAACCATATAAAGAAAGCTTTTTAAGCTAAAAATAAAAAAAATAAAAACTGTTATTTCCAAAAAATAGTTTTTAAAAAAATTGTCTTAAAAATTCAAAAATATGTACATATATATATATTGAAGACTTTATTTGTAAAGTAAAGCTTTTAATTAAGCTTTTAATTAACATAAAAGAGCTTTATAAATTTTTAAAGAAGAGTATATAATAATGCCTAATCTTAAACTAATCAAATCTTTTAAGCCAAACATTTTTTAAAAGTATTGTTACAAAGTTGTCATTATTTATATGAAACAAAAAAATTAATGGGAATTAACAATTATATTAAATACTATATTATAAAGTTCTAAATATGTCAGGTTTTAGATTTTTCAATCAAAATTTTTGGAAGGCTAAAAATGTCCCAAATTTTTCAAAACCGAAAGCTTTTCAAAACTTCTTTCCAAAAAGTAAATGTTTGCAAATCAAAATATTTTAAAGTTTTCTGTAGATAAAGTTTCTCTAATAATCTTTGTTATAATTATTTTTGTAATAGAAGATAACATATAAAATTTTTTTCTCAAGTCAAATTTTTATATTAAAACTTTAATATTTTTATATCATAAAATTAAACTGTAGCTTAATATTTTAAAGCTTTCAAAAAAATTTTAGTTGTATTTAAAAAGCTTTACATTAAATTTTTTGTATAAAATACATTATAAAATTAACCATAGATCTTTGCTACAAAATTGTTTAAAGTTTCTTAATAATAAGAAAATATTAAGAAATAATCATAAGCAAAAAAATATATGTGTTAAAAAAAATCTATTATAAGAACTTTTTTTATCAAAAGCTAAAAGCAAAAAGTTTATAAAAGTAAAACTTTTCAACTAAGCATTAAAAGCTTTAAAACTGTGGTATAATATTTATTACAGAAGTAACAGTAAAACTTTATGGATTAATATTTGTATACAATTGTATTTAAAAAAGCTTTAAATTTAAGCTTAAATATGATTTGTTTTCAACATCTATTAATATATGTACATGTTTATAAAGCTCTTATTTCTTTTACATTCTAAAGCTCTTCAAACTTTTTAATTTTATTGCAATTAAGACTAAAACAGAAATTATTAAAATGAGTCCCAATTATTTTAAGGTTGTTAAACTTGTTAAATCTTTATGCTTATTTCGTGCTAAATCAATTAAAAAATCATATGCCAATAAAAAGGCTCTTCATGTTGTTTTACCCAAGTGTCTAACTTAAATGAGAAACCACTTATTAGGTGTTAAAAACCAGAAACTTTATATTGCTTTCTTCCTTTTTTTATTCGAGAAATAATTTATATTGATTATAAATATATAAAAAAACTTTATTTTTTATCTAAATATTTTATTTTCTTGTATTTTTTTTTTGCATATATAATAAACATAAAACTAATTAAATGCTTTACATTTCAAACATAATTATTGTAAAGTATAGGAAAAGCATGGACAGAGAGTCAGAGCGTATACAATATATGTATGTTTATTTCATCCTGGTTTCAGTTGTTTGGAATATTTTTTTCTCTGTTTTTATGTTCGTAACACATCAAACTAATTGACCCCACAAGCAGCTTACAGCAGGAAAACTACAACTAAACTCCAAGGCATGCAAGCAAGCATGGCACAAGAAATTTAACATCCACACAGCAAAATCTACAATTACAATAACAAATAAATAGCATGAGAAAAAAAACATTTAAACATACCGAGAGAGTAACACACAGCCAAGCACAAATTATATGCAGGCTAACTAAAACACATGAAAAAGACAGTCGAATGAATAAATGCAGGGACAGACAGAAGGACAGACAGTCACTACTAAACATAAAACAATGTTAAAACAGCATTTAAGCCACACATTAAATTGGCTGTCATGACAAAACACAACAACAGAGCTATACAACAATAATAATTACAACAAAACGTGCTACAAATGGAACGAAAATAACAAAAAAAAAAAGAAGACTCTTAAAGAAAAACATATAAACACTACTAAATTGTTGTTGCAACAACTTTGGCTATAGAGAGTCAAACATTTCGCAAATTCAGCCAGTATTTAAACATTAATAAACTGAAATTTTTGCACATATTATATATTCTTTACACAAGTTTAATATCTCTTTGCTTTAGTTCTCCACTCCTCTGCTCATGCAACTAAGCCCCTCTTTAAGCAACAATATTCTCTGTAGCTTAAAACATAAATCCCCTGTATCGTAGACTGAACCTATAAGCAAACTATAATAATAATTAGTTGAATGCTAAAAAGCTTGGACTTTAACAAATATTTATGTGTTAGGAGTCCGTAAGTCGTTTTCTTAGGTTCATTTATTCAACGCCAAATTGCAACAAATAATGATTAAACATACATAATAATACAGAGCACATAAACTGGTAATAAGAAATAGAACATCATCATATGACTACAGGCTATTGAGATGATAAAGAAGAAGAGTAAAAATAAAAATAATGGTTTTAAGAATTAAAATAAATTTAATATTTCAAAGAGATGTATACACCCAGGCAACCAACTACCCAATCTTTATGAGTACTCGTACCTACTAAAAAATATTTTAAAGTTGAAGATTAATGGTTTTATGGTTTTATTTTAAAGACATATTAGTTACAATCTTAAGAAGTCAAAATATGGATTAGGCAAATCGAAATTTTAAGCTGAATAAAGTAAAATTTAAATTCAAAATTTTAATTCGAAATTATACCTATTATATTCTTATAATATCATAATAGTTAATACTTATTTTGGAAATAGCCAAGTAATATTTTACTATTGTTTAAATCCGGAAGCAAATCCAACATTTTCAATTATAGAGGTATTGCTAAATTAACTGCTATTCCAAAGCTTTTTGAAAAGATAGTTGCTGAAATCCTTTCGCATCAAATTGTATGTTATCTTTCGCCATTTCAGCATGGATTTAGAAAAGGATGTTCCACTACTACTAACCTTTTGGAGTTCACAACCTCAGTTATAACTACATTTGGTTCCAGTTTACAGACAGACACAATATACACAGATTTCAGTAAAGCTTTCAATCAAGTAAATCATGATCTCCTTTTGTTCAAATTGGTTAAATTAGGATTTTCTCCAATTTTCCTTAAATGGATTTCCACACATCTGAAAAATAGATACCAATGTGTATTATTTAGAGAATGTAGATCGAAAACCATTCCTGTTTTATCTAGCGTTCCGCAAGGTAGTCATCTCGGTTCCTTATCTTTCCTAATATTTATAAATGATTTACCAACTAGCATTATGAATTCTAAAATATTAATGTATGCTGATGATATAAAGCTGTTCCATAGCTTTAACTATTCCTATCAATGTTCTTTAATCCAATCAGATCTTGGCAATCTTTATGATTAGTGTATGATGAATCTAATAGATCTGAATTTAAGAAAATATAAACACAAGATGTTCTACAGAAGAAGTCCAGTACTCTGTAGATACACAATAAATGAATATCTTCTTAATCTAGTCGAAGAATTTCTTGATCTAGGTGTGTTGCTTGATTGTAAACTATCCTTTAATTCCCACGTTTCGCAAATCGTTAATAAGGCAAAAGGAGTTCTAGGTTTCCTCAAGCGCTGCGGAAGAGAGTTTAATGATACTTACGTTTTCTACAAATTATTCATATCTCTTGTAACACCAATCCTGGAATATGCCTCCGTGGTCTGGGATCCTCAATACGAAATTTATATAAAGAAAATTGAATCGGTCCAGAAACAATATCTTTTATTTTGTCTTCTTAATCTTCCATGGAATCCTAATATTAATTTACCATCATATGAAAGTCGATTACACCTTATTTATCTCCCTACTCTTAAAAGTAGGAGAAAATATATGAATATTTCATATGTAATTAATTTAGTAAACGGTTTAATTAATTCTGAGTTCCTGCTTCATAAGAGCGAATTCGTAATACCAAATCGTCCAAGTAGAAACTATGCTCCATTAAAAATCAAATATTTTCCAACCAATTATGCCAGCTTTGATCCCATGAGACGTATACGGAATCCATTCAACAGTTTATATCCATATATTGATTCTTCACTAAATCCAATTCGCACTAAGAGGAATATTTTTAACTTAGTTAAATAATAAGACTTCCTTATTGAATTATTATGGAAAACATTTTACTGAAAGAAATTTTAATTTCATTGGCTATTCCATAATTACAAAATAACATAATTATATTGCAAATGTAATAATCATATAGAAACTTTAGGGCAAATTTTTATATATAATTTAAACATAATTAAATATACCAAGTAAATATATTTAAATGACATAAAATATATTGAGCCATATATAGTCCATTTTTAATTAAAAGAAAAACATCTAAAATCGGGAAGATTTTCTTTTGCCAAATAGCACTAAAATAAATTTAGGAAAATTTATTAACAAATTTGATTGTTGTATTTTAAATTCATATTTATATGGCTTTTTTATATTATTTATAACTTAAACAAGTAAGAAAGCTATAATCGGTCAAGCATGACCACGCGATACTCTATGATATTAAGTATATTCAAGTGGTCAATTATGGACATGTATCAAATTTCATTGAATTATCTTCAAAATTGTGAGCTGTACTTTGAGCACAAGGTTTACATAGACAGAAAGATGGACGGAAGGGCGGACGGACATCGATAAATCAATTCAGATGGCACTCCAAAGAATTCTTTTTTAAGTACTTTAAAAACAAACGTATAATACTCGTATCCCAACGACGTATATTATGTGATCAAGATTAAAGTGGGTACCTGCCATGACGGCCTAAACCCATGGTGGTCTTACCACTGGGTAAGGTCAATGCGCCCACCAACGCCCCCATGTGCCTGTTAAGAACACACAGGTGGCAATTAGAGAGGCTCTTTGTCTGGATAAGTCTACTCCCCCTTGCTTAGGAGTTGGAGCTATCTAACCTCTTGTCGCATTATTGGCGAAGTGTGTTGCAATGCAACACCACATCGGGACCTATCTACCACGTGACACCCCGAAGGGCCTCTCCAACAGCCAGTCCTGGCTCCGGTGGTACCAGATTGTATTAAGTCTTTAATCAGACCCCGAAGGTTCTTTTCTCCCATTAAAGACCCCAGACAATTCCAGGCAATGGAACACCTATATATACCTGCCACACTGCTACGCTCTCTAAGACCGACGCTATGTTAGCGTGTAACATGACAGGATTTTCTCTACCACGTATGAGCTATACATCAAGAAAAATATTTAATCCAAGAAGACAAGCCGTGCCGAGACGTATAGGATATAAAATATGGATACTATGTGTCGTATGATTAATATTAATTAAGGGGCAGCCTAAAATCAACTTTTATAGCTTTTTATTTGTTCGCAGAAATTTCATAAGTTAAATACAAATAGGAGGCTAACAGTTAAGGCATTCGTTTATTATCCACATTCCCAGTGCAATCAATACATTCTAATTCTCAACACTCGAAAATCAAAATTCCGAAAATTAAATATTCATTTTTTTAATATTTATTGCTATACAAAATGTATAAATTAATAGAAAAATAAAAAAAAAACATTTCAAACTTAAAGTCGCGTATTATCATTGTTTTGAATTCCAATAAATGTTATTTTATTTCAAAAAAAATTAATTGAATCTTCTCCAAATAATAATAATAATAATAATAATAATAATAATAATAATAATAATTATTATTATAATTATTAATAATAATAATAATTATTATTATTATTATTTTATTATTTTATTATTATTATTATTATTATTATTATTATTGTTATTATTATTATTATTATTATTATTATTATTATTATTATTATTATTATTATATTATTATTTATTATTATTATTATTATATTATTATTTTCATAATTATTATTATAAATGAAAATAAATAAAATAAGAAAAAATAAAATAAAATAAAAATAAATTATAAAAAAAAATAAATCTAAAAACTTAAAAACTTTTTGAAATTATTTTTTTTTTAATTTTTTAACAAAAACAAATTTTTTATTAAAAACTTATTTTTCAATTTTGAAATCAACTTCTCAGATAAAAAAAAAATGTTTTTTATAAAAAAAAAAATCAATTTTTCATTAGCATTACAAAATAAATTTTTTACTAAAAATAATTTATCACAAAAAATAAAAAAAAAACTATTTTTCTATATAAAATAAAACTACTTTTTTTCTAAACACTTTTTTACTTTAAATTCGATTTTTAATTAAAAATCAAATTTTCACTAAAATAAAAAATTTTTTATTTAAACTTAAAATTTTAACTAAAAAATTTATTTTTCACCAAAAAACATTTTTTGCTCACTTTTACTAAAATATATTTTTTATTAAAGAAAACTATTTTTAACAATAAAAAAAATTTAATAAATAAATAAATAAAAAATATTTTTTATTAATGGCACGATTTTCAAAAAAAAACATGATTTTTCTCAAAAAAATAAATAAATAAATAAATCAAATAGGAAATTAATTTTTCTTTTAAAAAATCAATTATTCATATTAAAATCCCTTTTGCAATAAAATATCAATTTATAATTAAAACCTCTAACTTTCCTTAA